>WAAD01024992.1:0-13585 GCA_013389945.1 Fregata magnificens
AATAAAGGAAAATATTATGAAATAAAGACAGCGAATTAAAACAGAGACGTTGAAAGATAACTTTAAAAGTGTGGTCACAAGGTAAAAAAAAAAGAAAAAATAATTAAAAAATAACAACAGTGAATTAGATAAAAGTAGAAAATGTTAATAGCCATGGGATGAAGAGAGGAGAGAACTAAAAAATAGCAACAGCAAACTAAAATCCAGACATAGACAGAAACTTGAAAAAGCGACAGCACTAAGGAAAGAGAAGATGTAAATGAAAAATAGGACAGCAAAGGGGAAAAAGGAACACAGAAGATTTTAAGTGATGGGGATTAGGGAACTAAAGGAAACAAATTTAAAAATAGGGCCCATGAATTAAAACGGAGATGTTGAAAGACACTTTAAAAAGTGATGGCGCTAATGAAAGAACTGAAAATTAACAAATAAAGACAATGAATGGGATAAAAGTAGACAAAAAGAACATTTAAAAAACAGTGATTAGGGAAATGAAATGAGGGGAAAAAATTAAAAATAGGGATGGCAAACTTAATAAAAATTTTAAAAGCAACAGGGGACATGACTGGCAAAGAACAATTGAAAATAGGGATTGGCAGCTTCATAGAAGTAGACCTAGACAGTGAATTTTAAAAGCAACGGGGTAAGGGACAGACAGGAAAAAAATTAAAAAAAAGGGTCCACAAGCTAAATAAATGCAGACATTGAAACAAAATTTTAAAAGTGATGAAGTAGAGGACAGGCAGGAAGAAATAAACACGGACAGGGAACTGGATAAACGTAGACGTAGAGAGAGAATTTAGAAAGCAATGGGTATTGGCTGTATGGGTAAGCAGTTAAATATCAGGAGAGGGAGCCAAACAGACAGGTAAGGACATTGGAAGAGCGACAGGGTGCAGAGCAGAGGGAGTCGCTGAAGACAGGGAGAGGTGGCTGGGTAGAGGGAGACCTAGAAATGCAATTTTCACAAGCAGTGGGGAGGAAGGCAGTGTGGGAAGAATGAAATAGTAGCGGGTGGGGAGCCAGAAAGGGAGAGGCATAGAAAGGAAACGTAGAAGGCGATGGGGTACAGGGCAGTGTTGGCAGAAGAGCAAAAAGCTTCGGGGAGCCGGACAGCCCCAAAGGGAGACAGAGGCAGGGACAGGCAAGGAGACAGGCAGAGATCTGGAGAAGCATGGCAGGGATGGGCCTGGACCCGCACAAGAGGACCAGTGACTCGCCGCAGGTCCCGGCGCCGACAGGAGACCTTCACGGCCCCGAGGCTTCTCTCTCTGCGTCTGCCCCTTCCTCCTCCGCAGTGCCGGCTGCCCAGCCCTTGCCCACCCAGGAGTCAGTGGCGGGTGCCTCAATGCTCCTCTCCCATGAGGCTTCCCGGATGCGCGGCGGCTCACAAGCGCAGCCGAGAGAGGCGCCGATCTCCTGGCGGCGTGTGCCGGTGGTGCGCTCTGTCGGGGAGGGCCGGGAGGGATCCTTTGTCACCGCAGGGACTGGCTGCTCCTTGCTGGAGGCAGCTGCCTGTGGAACCCCCTTTGTTTCACTCCTCAGCCCAGTCCTGCAGGCAGGTGTGCCCAGGCAGCCCTCTCCCCAGCTCGAGCCCCTTGGCACAGCAGGGCCAGCCCCATCCTCAGCCTCACCAGCTGCACCTGGGGCTGCCCCAGCCCATCCCCACCTGCAGCCTTTTTAAAACCTTGGCCCAGCCCCATCCTTGCCTCATGGGTCCCACCTGGGCTGCCCTGGCCCACAGCTGGAGCCCGTCAGGAACAGGGGGCCATCACCCCAGCCCCACAGCACATCCCCCTCTCCCCTGGACCCAACTACAGCCACTCACCCTGAGCCTAGGGGCTGCAAACACATCCAGGAGTGCAAAGGAGGCAGGAAAAGTTTAATCATGAATGTACCTCAGAAATCCTGGCAGTGAGCTGGCTACAAGGCTCAGTGCCCAAAGGCAGCAGGACAGAGGGAGAAGAGGGAAGAGGAAGGCAAGAGGAAGGACAGAGGGAGGTAGAGAAGAGGACAGGGAGCCAGAAAATGGGATACTGCACAGCACAGCATAGCAAAGGACCGCAAGAAGCGGCAAGTCATGGCATGGCGAGGCACGGCAGAGCAAGGAAAGGCATGGCACAGCGAGGGACGGTAAAGGACGGCACGGTGAGGGACGGCAAAGGATGGCAAGGGATGGCATGGCAAGGGACAGCACGGCAAGGGACTTCAAAGGATGGCATGGTTATATTTGGGACAGCGGCAGTCAGGGGTGGAGCGTTACTACTTTATCTCCTATAATCAATTGTTAAGCGCCATCGCCCATCAGGTTTACGGACCGCCCAAACTGGGGAATTGTAAGGGGAATGTGTATGACATATAATCTGTCTTTTCTCGAGGTCGTTAATCACCTCAGAGGTGCCCTGTTTGGCAGCAGTTGGTAATGGATATTGAGAGACATAGGTTACTTTAGACTGTGGTAGCACGGGAGCAGCCTGCAGAGTTCTGACACAGACAGCACTTGCCCTTCTGCTTACAAAACTCCACACCCTGCTATTGGGTAGATATCATTGCCTGCCTGCTAGTATGTCGAATCCTTATATATTCTCCTTATAAGGGCTCAGACCCACTTCCATGGCTGTCATCTGCTTTTCCCCAGGTAGCCAAAGTTGGGTTTGAGCTAAGGGACATTTTTCTGCTACATCTGTTACCCCTCTTATTTTTATGGCCTTCCTTGATGGTTTAATTCCTAATTCCTCAGCGTGTTGCTTATTTAAAACACTGATCTGGTCCCCTGTGTCAGTTAAAAATTCTAAACTTATTCTCCGTGGACCCACAGGAATGTGGATGTAAGGTTCCTTATCAGCAGACCATTGGCAGGAATTCACTATGCGGAGTGGGTGGCCCAAACTGCAAACTGCAGCTTCTAGTTTTTTAGCCCCTGAGACTCCTTTTTCAGGGGTGCGAAAGGGTTAATGTGCCATCATTTGGAGAGGCGGCTACCTGCTAGTCCCCCTGGCCCCTGGTTGTTCCCTCTAACAATTCCACCAGCCTCCAGACATGACCGGTGGATTGCCTGTGCAACATCGCCCGGGGCACTCCCAGTGCCAGAGGCTTTTGCCAAAGCTTGTTCCTGCCGGGATCGCAGGTTCGATGCGGGTTACCTCAGGGGGAGGGGCTGCCTGGTTTGCGACTGGCCTGCCGGACCCTCCTGTTCCCGTCGGTGCCACTGCCTGGATCAGCCCACCCCATTTCACACCTGTAAGTGACCATGTTGTGCAGCATCTCTGCCCAGGTTAGCACGTGCGCAGGAAGGTTTTGTGGGTTTTGTTGATTGTATTCTATGGCTCTTAGAATTCTTTCCCTAAGAGATTGAACATATATTTTAAGGTGTCTGGTAGCCCTCTGATGAGAGGTCTGAGGTGGTTGGCGTCCACCGGTGCGGCCATTGGCACCCTGTGCTGTCCCTCTTCATACATCGCCTAGATGCAAGCAGCCTTTTGTACTCTCTCCACTAGCTCCAACAATCCCTTAGCCTTAATAGTCACAGGCTCTCCTCTCTCTTTGGGGTCCATACTGCCAGGCCAGTAGGCTACCCAGGATGTTATCGACTGGTTGCCTGCCAGCCCGTCATTCAGAAACACCCCTGAGCCACAAAACCCCCCTGCCTCGTCATCGCTTAACAATATTTGATCGCCCCCCATTAGGGAGACTGTCCACAGATACTCAGTTTCCGTTTCTCCCGGTCTGCATGAAAACTTGGCTTGCAATTCACTGAGCTCAGGTCCTGTCCCTGGGGTTATACGGACAGTGGTTCGGGGGTTACCGCCTCGGGGACCCATGAACTTTTCTGTCTTAACGAGGGGTCTCGCCTCCCTTTCCTCCAGCTCCTCTCCCTCTCTGGAGCTACTCTTGTCAGATTCTCCCCAGATGTCCCCATCCCAATCCTCGGGGTCTGTACCTGTGATTAACTTTCGGATTTGGACAATACCGGGGGGCTTTTTTGCTTGTGCTAGCATAATTTCGATTTTTTCCTCTAACCGATGCATCCACTCTCTTTCTGTTTTCAAATCTTTGTAACAGCCTTGTGCCTGAATCAGGCGTGCCCCCAGGATGGCCACATAGTTACTTTATCTTTACCATCCTGACCGTTTACGTGGCATTGTTCTATTCTCTCTACGACTGCCTCTGGGTTGAACCACTTCTCCTTCACCCATTTTATTCCCAGGGGAGAAGGAGTGCAGCCGAGCCTTCGTAATAATTCCTCTAGAGACAGAGAATTGGTGCCGATGACACCAATTTTAATGTCGTGGAGGTGTACAAAGTCGAATTAGGCAGATGATATAACCCAAACAAAAATTTCTTCCAACCAAAAGTGCTTTGATACTCCAATGAATGTTAATTAATCACAGGTTTGGGATGTCAGGTGGGAACTATTACTACCCAAGTGACCTAAGAATTCTTGAGGGTTTAACCAAAATGCACAATCACTCACCTAAGAAGATGAGGGCTCTCAACCTCGGAGTTACCTTAGGCCCAAGGGGAGAGTCCCAACTGCAAACTTGCTGTTCTGAGGTGGACCGGCTCGATAGGACCCCCCGGCAGGGCTCCATTTATACCCTAGTCGAATCTGATCTGTGGTCATATATGGTCATGTTCAGGAGTTGGACCCGATGATCCTTGTGGGTCTGTTCCAGCTCAGGACATTCTGTGATTCTATGTCAGTTGCCTATTGGCTGAGGGCTCTGTCTGTTGGCAACAAGGCAGTAAGGGTGTGAAAGTAAGGGTGTGAAAAACAGCAGCAGCTGCTCTGCTTCAACAGCCCTCTGTAAGGGTGGGTGCGCCTGCCACAGGGGGTAATGCCATTGGCAGGCAGGGGTGGGCAGGGGAGGTGTGTCTGAAGTGCCAGGTGCCCCAGCTTATGCAATCAAGCTGTATACTGTGCTTCTGGAGATTTCCGGTGATGTACACCTTATTTTTTGTATACCTTGAAAAATACTGTCTTTAAATTGAAGGCCAGGGCAGTTCTTTTGTATGGTCTTTTAATGAGAAACAGATGTGTCTGTGTGGAAAAATCTATGTGTGTGTATCAATGGCTGACACTGGGTGGTTTTGGTATAAACTCAGATTTTGAGTTCTTTGGAAAAGGGACAAAGTGATATTTGAGAACTCGCATTGTATTATCTTGAGGGATTCAGGTTTAATGATGTGCAGATTCAATTTCTACTCTTTAACACCAGTTGGGGCCAGAGAGCTGGACATGTTTTGAGAAGAAAGGCTATATGGACACGTCTGCCCAGTGACAGTTGCTTAGCTAAATTAGTCACAAGATGCAAGTCACAGATCGATCTTTATGGCTCTCAAGCACACTTTCCTTTACATCTCTTCCTTCTACTGATGATTATGCAGATTGTGATATTCAGAGGCATCACTATCAACTGTTTCACTTTGCCCCTCCTGAGTTGTGTTTTGTGCTGGTAGACAGCAATCATCCCACATCTCAGGAAAAGCTGTTATAAATAGCTTTAAATATCTGCAGTGTTTGTTCTAAGCAACTGCATGGTGTTGTTTTGCAATATACAAATATAGGCAAATATTTGTTTATGAAATAAAAAATGACTAAAAATACTAGGCAGTCTGATTCACCAAATGCCATAATTTGATAGCTGTAGTTTCATTTTAATTATTTTTTTGTTTTGTTTTGTGTTATTATACTCATCACAATAAAATGTCAGCTTAAAAATTGTCTATTCATTGGTAACCCTGTGTTGATCGTATTGTTATTTGGTATGTTAATCTCCTTGACAAAGCATCACCATCACATGATTCCCAAACTCATAGTCCAGTATTATTGTCATGATTCACTTCTTAAATATTGCAAAAACAAAGACAGGGAGTAAGATGGAGTGACTGCATCAGTGGACAAGGGAAAAGCAACTGATGTCATCTATCTGGACTTCTGTAAAGCCTTTGACACAGTCCCCCCACAACATCCTTCGCTCTAAATTGGGGAGATACGGATTTGATGGGTGCACTGTTTGGTGGATAAGGCATTGGTTGGATGGTCGCATCCAGAGGGTAGCGGTCAACGGCTCGATGTCCAAATGGAGACCGGTGACAAGTAGTGTCCCTCCAGGGTTGTACTGGGACTGGTGCTGTTTAATATTTTCATCAATGACACAGACAGCGAGATCGTGTGCACCCTCAGCAAGTTTGCAGATGACACCCAGCTGAGTGGTGCAGTTGACATGCCAGAAGGATGGGATGCCATCCAGAGAGACGCGGACAAGCTGGAGAAGTGGGCCTGTGTGAACTTCATGAGGTTCAACAAGGCCAAGTGCAAGGTCCTGCACCTGGGTCGAGGCAACCCCTGATACCAATACAGGCTGGGGGATGAAGGGATTGAGAGCAGCCCTTGCGGACAAGGACTTGGCAGTACTGATGGATGAAAGGCTGGACGTGAGCCAGCAGTGTGCGCTTGTATCCCAGAAAGCCAACCGTATCCTGGGCTGCATCAAAAGAAGCGTGGCCAGTGGGTTGAGGGAGGTGATTCTGCCCCTCTGCTCTGGTGAGACCTCACCTAGAGTACTGTGTCCAGCTCTGGAGCCCTCAATACAAGAAGGACGTAGAACTGTTGGAGCAGGTCCAGAGGAGGGCCATGAAAATGATCCGAGGGCTGGAGCACCTCTCCTATGAGGACAGGCTGAGAGAGTAGGGGTTGTTCAGCCTGGAGAAGACAAGGCTGCGGGGAGACCTTATTGTGGCCTTTCAGTACTTAAAGGGGGACTATGGGAAAGATGGGGACAATCTTTTTAGCAAGGCCTGTTGTGACAGGAGAAGGGGTAATGGCTTTAAACTAAAGGAGGGTAGAGGTAGACTGTATATTAGGAAGACATTTTTTACAATGAGGGTGGTGAAGTGCTGGAACAGGTTGCCCAGAGAGGTGGTGGAGGCCCCATCCCTGGGAGCGGTCAAGGTCAGATTGGATGGGACTCTGGGAGAGCTGATCTAGTTAAAGATGTCCCTGCTCACTGCAGGGGGGGGACACTGGATGACCTCTAAAGGTCCCTTCCAACCCAAAGCATTCTATGATTCTAAGAGATGTCTCCTGGCATCTGATTTTGTATTCAGTAGCGAGCCTTTGTTTGCTAATTGAAAGCTCATTTCACGACCTGCCTGAAGTCTGTTTTCTTTACAGTAATTGGTGAAATTTCTAAGCTTTCAAGCATTCAAGAAACTCTTTGGGAACACCCCCTTTCCCTATGTATTCACACAAAGAACAGTGCCTGCAAGAAAAGGTTTTCATCGTATCAGCGAGGGAGCATGGAAATTATGCACATTGTCGTTGCGAAGATGCAGATCAAACCTGTAGTTTTATGAGCAGGGTTTGTATAACAATTTGTTTACTTGAAGTAATGGAGCACCTCTCATCTACTTGCTCCTTACAAAGCCAAGACTTCTGCATTTGCAACCTCCAACCGGGCAGCCTGCTAAGCCCGTGGGAACACTGACAGACTGAACTGATTATACCAAGCACCTACATTTCCAGTAAGGCCACAACAGGGAGGTAATTGCCTGACTTTGGCACTGTGAAGAGCAACTTTGAGCCTACCATAGAGACTCTTTCGAATCCTGCCCTCAGAGTCAGGGGTTGTTCAGTAGTAGGAAACCGTGGGCGTTTTAAGTGTGAAGTCAAAACTAAGATGCGCCTCTCGAGAAATCTCTCTTCCCCCTCTCTTGTCACATTCGCTGTGATACTAAGTCAAAAGTGCGTTGCTAACTTCTTCTAGTAGACAGCTGATCTAGCTGGAACAAAGCAGGCCAACTTGTGGCATACAACCCTTTCTTCAGGTCTTTAACTCATCAGTCAGATAGTAGAAAACAACTAAAAAGACCTTTGAAAATGCTGTGGATGTCATGTCTCCCAACTGCATCCCTCTTTCTTCTGCTTCTCCTGTGCTTCCCTGGCCAGAACGGTACGTACAACATAGACATTCTTACGTTTCACAAGTTTCAATATTTTCTTTCCTTCCCCCTGCCTTTGTCTATTGTCTCAAACAGGTTCCCAGCAAATTCACCATTAGCAAAACCAAGTGGAACTTTGAAAAACATTCTCTGAAATTGTAGAATGAGTTTTTAGAACAAAATGAAAAATTATTGCAATCAGAACTTTTCTACACAGAAATTACTCTCTGTAGAAAGAGTGGAAGTTGTTTTCCCAGTAATTCAACATGAACTGTATCTCTGTTGTTAAGGTTGACAGGGGGAGCACACTACTGGATAGAAATCAATGTTGATATTTACTAGGGACGTAATTGTTGAAGATGTAATAAAACCTTACTAGAAATATCCATTGCTGAATATTGTTGTCGCTATTGAGAGTATAAGCTGGAGGCACACTTGGGGAAAACAGTGTGAATCTCTGAGGAGAACAGGCTGAGGAAAAAGATGTCTCCAAACAGTCAGCCCTTTTTTCCCTGATGACCATTGACAATAACTGGAAAGGATGGTGACTTGAGAAAAAAATATTATCCATAAATCAGCATGTCTGAAAGGAAGATGCAGTGAAACTGATGAGAATATTTATTTTGAGCATCTTTGCCATTCTTTAGTTAGCGGTTGTTGAGGAGTCAATACTGATTTCTGCAAATATAATTTAACTCTTCAACTTCTACCCTGATCTTTTGGAGAAAACAATTGACAGGCTGTGACTGCTTGTCATTAGCTGCATGGGTTCTTGGATCATGTAAGTGTGGGTCAGCTTAGGACTGATTTTAGGCTGATGCAGATGAATTTCCTGGGCTTTCCTTCCCCGCCTGTAAAGGCTGAGTGCTCTGCGCTTCTCCAGCCTTCTCCATTACCCTATTTCTCTGCTGCTTTGGAATGTAATTGCTGACAGCTTCTGGGCTGCCTTAATTCCTTCTCTCAGTGTTCTAAGGGGAATGTCCTCGTGTCTGGTCAGGTTGGATTGACCCACTGTATCGAAATCTCATGATCTGGTGTTTCTGTGTTTGACTTCTGTGTTTGTTCCCTTATTAAAATAAATTGTTTTAAGTATGTAGGGATCCTTAATTTCCTTGTCAACACTGAATAATTCTACCCTTTCTATACTATGTTTGTCCTAGATATGCAGTATGCTACACTTAATTTTTCTTCCTTTGCTTTTAATGTAATTTGTTTTAGGTATTTCCCATTTGATCCCCCTGTTCCTCACTTTTCATTGCATAAGTACTTACTGTTCAGTTTCTTTTGATATTGAGGTCATTAGAGAACTCAGAGGGTCTCATTATATATTTCTATACATTTGTTTCTTAGTGTAGACTGGAGTTATAGCCCCTGCAGTTTTCTTCCTAAGAGGCTGCATTATCCAGTTTCCTGATGTTGCTAAAGGCTCCTTTCTAAAAAAATTTAAAAAGTGTAATTTTCTTCCATTCTCTGCCATTTTTTGATACCTTGGAATTCCAGATTTAGATCCTCAACCAGCTCCAATTATTGGGCTGAGTTCAATAAAGCTTGTATTTTGAGAACTAATAGGATCATACTGGGAATCTACAGAGCAGACCAAATTTTTTGCCTGAGTGACAGAAGCCACTTTTTTGCCAAGGCCGTTTAAGCTTTGGGGAGACACTGAGTTGTATGGGTCAATGGGCGTGAAAGGCACTACAGGTTTCAGGACAGCCAAGAGATGATATATACAGGGTAGCAAGACTAAGGTTCAGCCTTACAGAGCGGTTCTGTTGACAGAGTAGTTGTTTTTGAAAACTACTTTGATATTAATAGATCAAGAAGAACTCTGATATTATTATTTCAACTGCATTTCTTATTTTTAGGTGGAGAAAATGAACAGTCCACAGACATTATCAATGTTTGGGAAGGAGACTCCATCAACATAACTTGCTCAGTGAATGGTTCAGAAAATGAAGTGGGAACGTACTTGACAACTAGCATACAACCAGTCAATGTGATATATGTTTCCAAGCAGAATACTTCATACATCCTTCCTGCTTTGGCTAATCGCATCAAGTATTCAAAGGAAGGAAGGAATCTCAGGATAACCGTGCACAATGTACAGGAATCTGATTCCAATATCTACCTATGCACTAAGTTTATTAAAAACAAAGGCCATCACAAAAAGCTGAATGGGAAGACAACCATAGTAGTGGTGAAAGGTATTGCAATTTCATCTTTTATGTCATGAATTAATAGAGATAAATAGTTTAAATCAAAGATTGGAAGAAAGCATAATGGGAGGGAGAGTCTGACAGAACTTTACCCATGTCTGCTCAGGTAATGTACTGATTTGAAGGAAAGTGTGGGTCTGTTCCCTGAAAAGATGAAGAAAACACATTAGATAGAACAGTACCAAGAAAACCCCTAGAACATCAATTCATGACTAATTTAATCCTAGCTACAGGTTTTCACATGAGTCATAGGTTGCTGCAGCGGTTTGGAAACAGTGAGGACCCATAGCTCTTTCCAAAACAATCAGCCAAATCTTTATGAATAACTAGCAAAGCAATGAGCCTTTGTTTTGGTAGCGGTTTTTGCAAATCTCTTTTGTTTTTACTATTTCATCTTAAAAGGCAAATTGATAATAATTGGGAAGCTGGTGCTGGGCAGGGTTTGCAAGGTGGGTATCAGTGGATAAAGGGATGTGGGTTTTTTTTCTTCTTAACAAACAGTTGATGGGCACAAGTGCTCCTTTTGGCAGTCATTTCTGGTTAGGGGAAGAATTTTTTTGTCCCCAAGGCATGCAAAACCTAATGGATTGCTGGGTCAGTAATAGCATCTATGAAGACTTATCGTATCCTTCCTTAGGCTTCTCTTTTCAAAATTCTTGACTCTGTTTTCTCAAATGAATTCCATCTTGCCGATTATGTACTGTTTGTCCAAATTATTTTATTAAATTACCTTATATCTCTTTTTGATTCTGATCCTCTTCTCTAAAATGCTTGCAACCTTCCCAGAATTCTCTTTTGTACAAATGTGATAAATTCTGTCTTCATTCTCTCATCCACGTTAATGATAATGTCAAAAGGAACAGGGCCTGTCTTCAGAGGAACTCAGTGAAATGTCTTCCCAGCTGGACAGCAAGCTGTTAATAACTACTTTTTGAAGACCGTTTTCAATATTGATGGCACCCACATTGCATTATTTCATCCAGACCAATAGTCTCCAGATCTTTCTGTGGCTTAATCTCACTTGAGAAAGCAGGCGATGATCCATGTCTCAAGGGCAAGCTGATGAAGCTGTATTCCCTTAGAAGAGTTGAGTATATGTATTTTTTAGGTAGGTGGAGACCCTTTACAACCAGGTAAACCTGTTCAGTCAGTCCAACTTTCAGATCCTGGGGCAGGAAAACATGCCAGGTTGTCCTGACGTATATCTTTCTTCTCAAGGCATCCATAAAGGTAGCCTTTAAAGGAAATCATTTTATCTAAATTTCTGTGGTCTGTTCTTTCTGTCTTTGACCTCTGTTTGCTTCCTAGTGAAAATGCACTGTGTTAAGTATGTGGTAGCCATTAATCTCTCTTGTTTCTAGCAAAAGCTGGTGGAGTTGTTGAGCAGTCACCACTCTATGTCAATCCTCAGCAAGGCCAGTCCATCAACATTACGTGTGCGTTGAAAAGCTCACATGAAGATGAAGGGATCTTCTTGCTCAAGACTCACGTGCAACCTGAAAGAGTGTTGTATGTTTCAAGTCAGAATGCTTCAACTATTTTTCCTGCTTTTGCTAATCGCTTGAAGTATTCAAAGCAAGAAAAGAAAATAGTGGTAACTCTACATAACCTACGGAAAAACGACAGTGATATGTATGTATGTGCTGCGGTGAAAAATTCCTCTTTCCTCTCAGTGAATAGAAGTGGCACCATGATGCTGATTAAAGGTACTATCCTTTTGCTTGTTTAATCATAAGTAACTATAGGCATGTTGTAATACAAAAGGTGGACTAAAAGCTTGCAGAACTTCAGTCAGGACAGGTAGAGCACGAATCCATGGCTAGACTTCTTCCAGTACCTGGGAAAGTTTGGAGAGAGCGCTCAGACTCCTCTGCGCCCTGTTGTACTAGGACACAGAAACAGGCACTATGTTTCCACCTGCCTTGTACAACCAGAGGGGAATTACAAAAGAGAAAGCTTGCTATAATCCCACATCTTAAAAAAAAAAAAAAACAAAAAAAAAACAAACCCAAAAGGTCAAAATCAGACAACAAACACTTCAGTGTGTCTGTGAATAATCTGTCAGTTTTAGGAAATGAATCAGTATTTTTAGCATCAGTTCTTTGACCTTAATGTGACATAAATGTCTTTTAGAAATCACTCCCTCTAGCAAGTCTCTGTTTAAAAATAGGTCATAATAGGCAGTACAGAACAAGTCCTCAGGCATTTCCTTAAAGTACCACAGATAATAGCAGACATGATCTCACACGCCCTTATTATACACTGAGCACACTGTGAGCATATGTTCCAAAGGCAGGTTTTTTGATTTTTTTTTTTCCTGTGGGATGGTGGTGTAACCATTTGCTACGATGAAGACCAAACCAGCAATACAGTGCTTGATTTTGATCTTACGGGTGCAGCTTAACCCTGTGCATTGGGCTTTGATGAGATCTTTGGGCAATTAAAATAAGGTTTACATATGCCCTAAGAGTTGCAAAGTGTCTATCTGCAGTCTGCAAAAAAGACTGTGGTCTCATTCTATGCCGCCAGCCATAACTGGTGCAACAACTCAGTAATGTTGAGTTGGGGAAAATGACAGCTACACATCAAAGCAGCAGGGTGGTTACCAGATATTATGTTATTAGGACATGGATTACTTGATGTTTTAGAGAACTGTAACACTTTCCACTAGCGCTATTCTCCTCAGCGTGTATACTCCAGATCACAGTAGCCTCCTACTTCTGTCTGTACTGCTTGCAGCCTGACAAACCTAGCTGTTATATAATTCCTACATACTCCTGGCCGAGCCCTCGGTATTGCTGTAATGCTGCAGTAAAACATTTTCTGTTTCCATTATGAGTGTGTGGTCCTGCTTCTGATCAGTGGTATGGAAGCTGTCACCTTTGTAGAGTGCCCCTCACTGACCCTTCACATGCCACCTGCAGTCATCACCAGCCTCTAGAAGAGCACAGGGAATGCCAGTGAGAATACTAATGGGATCATAGAATCATAGAATCATTAGGTTGGAAAAGACCTCTAAGATCATCAAGTCCAACCATCAACTAACACCACCATGACTCCTAAACTAGCCCCTGGAGTGCCACGTCTATACCTTTTTTGAACGCCTCCAGGGTAGACGACTCCACCACCTCTCTGGGCAGCCTGTTCCAATGCCTAACCACTCTTTCGGTAAAGAAATTCTTCCTAATGTCCAATCTAAACCTCCCCTGATGCAACTTGCAGCCATTTCCTCTTGTCCTATCGCTAGTTTCTTGGGAGAAGAGTCCAGCACCCGCTTCCCTACAACCTCCCTTCAGGTAGTTGTAGAGAGCGATAAGGTCTCCCCTCAACCTCCTCTTCTCCAGACTAAACAACCCCAGTTCTCTCAGCCGCTCCTCATAAGACTTGTTTTCTAGTCCCTTCACCAGCCTCGTTGCCCTTCTCTG
>WAAD01024992.1:14277-75369 GCA_013389945.1 Fregata magnificens
TTGGCAAGCTCCTCCGCCAGCTCCCTCAGCACTCTTGGGTGGATCCCATCCGGCCCCATAGACTTGTGAGCGTCCAGGTGGCGCAGCAGGTCGCTGACCGCTTCCTCCCGGACTGTGGGGGGTTTCTTCTGCTCACGGTCCCTGTCTTCCACCTCAGGGGGCTGAATACCCTGGGGATGACTGGTCTGACTATTAAAGACTGAGGCAAAGAAGGCATTAAGTACCTCAGCCTTTTCATTGTCCTTGGTGACAGTGTTCCCCCCGGCATCCACCAGAGGAGGGAGACTCTCCCTGGCTCTCTTTTTGCTGTTAATGTACTTGTAGAAACATTTTTTATTATCTCGTACAGCAGTGGCCAGATTGAGCTCTAGCTGGGCTTTTGCCTTCCTGATTTCCTCTCTACATGACCTAATGTGGATGACAAATGTGGCTGTATAGCATGCTGTTGATATCTGATTTCTTGCTGACAAGTAAATAATTTTTTTCATAATAAAAATAGAATTCTACCTCTTCATATTAATAATAATAATATAATTTCACATGCAGAAGTGGAGCAGACAGACTGCAGTAATAGTTCCTGGGGCATCTATGGTCTTACCATTGTGGTAGCACTACTGTTTTCTGTGCTGATATACTGCACCTTGTACCGTGTCAATGTAAGTATGCTGTTACCATGCCAAAGCAAAACTGAGTCGGGGTTGAGTGAATAGGTGTCTTTATTATTTGTAAGTAGCGACTGAGTCAAGTAAACATTTGATAAACCTGAGGAATCATGGCTTTCTATTGTCTCCTCTTTGCCCTTGTTTAATGTCTCCCAGCTATAAACTCTTGGCAGTAAAGACTGTGTCATCTTATGTTTCTGTAACTCTTAGTGAATGAGATCTTGTTTGCCTTTTGGTAACAAATCTCGAGTAAGCCTCGCAGTCAACAACACAGCCATGCATTGTATGTATTTCCCTGAACAGAGCACCTCACTATTGTGTTTTGTTTCATTTGTTTCATTTTTTTTGTCAATTGGGAATGGGAGTTGTATATACCAATCTTGTAATAGATGTAAGAGAATGTTTGGAGGGGGACACAAGGACAACAAAAAGTCATAAAATAGCCTAATGCCTGAAAGTAGCTGTAGGAGAACAATTTTGCCCTGTCCTAGAAAAAAAGGTGACCAAGAAATTTTTCCTTTACTGGGATTGTTTACATTCATATTCTGCAGAAAGTGACCAGAATTTATTTATCTGATAGATCCTTCTGCTCCATAAAGATTACTCAAAATTAACAGAGTATGATTCACGGGCCAGGCTCCTATCTCGTCCCTCCACATATGGCTTCAGTATTGCTAAAAATAGTAGTATAACATCATTGTGGCAAAACCAAGCGGCCCTGTGAGAACTGGTCTCTTGTGTTATCAGTAACAAACTAACGATAAGCATTATTTATGTTGGGGCCGCAGTTACATCCAACTCTTGAATGAACTTTTAGTGAAATTACATCAGGCTGACAATAGAAATTTAAATAAATAGGTTGACAATTTCCACCTAATCCTTTAAGACCTCATTGGGTTATGAGAGGAATTTTACATTTCCACTTCAAACAGACGAACTCCTAAGATGTAAATTGACTCCTTAGTTGGGGTCTTTTCAAGCTCTGTTCTGAACAGCTATTTGCTTTGTTTTGCAGATGAAGAAATATTTCCAGAAAAGAAAACCAAATGCAGTATATGAAGATATGTCTTACAGTTCTAGGCCTAACACCTTGATCAGAACCAACACTTATGCCATTGGCAGTTAAGCTTCTGCCAGCTGGGACCGTGTGTGGATCGACCATTCCTTTACAGGTCTCTCTGAGAGCTGCCTTAGGAACCTGATGCAGTAGCTGAACTGAAAATACTATCATCTGCCTTCTTCAGTGGAAAGAAAAACCTGCCTCATTTCCAAAGCTGTTTCTGCTTTTCTGATCACTTGTGAAATGTCTTTTTTTTTTTCTTAATGTATAGAAAATGTAGAAAAATGCAAGTACCCTGCCCATGTTTTGCAGTGTAGCGTGGAAAGCAGTATTTTTGGACTATACATTTGGCTAGATGCAACGTATGGGCTCACTTATTTGATTGATACCTAACCCTTTCAGGGAAGGTGGGATAGATTGAAAGGTCTGGTTCTGAGTTTTGGTGAGTGCTCACGAAGACCGTAACAGGCCTGTTTAATAATATGCAATGGATCCACACAGGCATGGATTACAGTTCTCTTATGAATACTTGTGGGTCTGCCCAAGAGCTCAGGTAGCTAAAACTATTCAAGGATTACAACAAAGAAATCTCTTCTGAAGAGAACTGAGAAAAGTTGTGCCAGTGAAGTGCTAGATATGTGTGGGCTTACCTATTCAAAGATAATAATAGTCCCACAAAAATGCAATCAAGTCTAGATTTTAAAGTACTGCCTTTGTCAGACATACTAGCATGATTGGTGTGGGTCTTGATGTGGTTGACATGCAAAATGACTAGACTTGGGGCATGATGGTTTTGTGGGACAGCAGAAACATTTGTGACATGCTGGTGTTGTCTCAAACTCCAGATGTCTTAGGACTACACATCAGAATGCATTTCTCCAGGTCAGTGCATCTACGCTATACAGTACAAGGTGAACTAATCTGGGATAAAGCCAATGCCTGCATTCCAGTCTGGCCACGGGTGAGTCTGATCCAAAATCACTCTTAACAAGGGAATTTATCAAAAACTCACATCAATCAAGGAGAAATTAAATTTGTTTTGGTAATGGCTTAGAACAGGTTGCTACCATGAGTTTAGCTCTTCCCTAGCTAAGGAAGGGCTACAGCTTCTTCCAGGGGTGTTTGGGTTTTGGAGAGCCAGGTCCACTGTGGAAAGTCAACAATCTTGCATGCCCAGAGGAATATCATATTGCCCTGTTACAAGGCAGGATTGACGGGGTTGACTTGTGGTTTCTGGGGACAGGCTGAGGCTGGAATTTTTCTTCATTGAAGCATTTGTTTAGTTTTTGAGGCCAGTTTGCCATTGATGAGAGTGCACAGCTGCCAAGATCTCAGCTTGCCGAGCCTGCCACTTGGGAGAGGCCATTTCCCTTCAAATGTCACTTGTGAAATGCTGTGCACCAGACCTGAGGGAAAAATCTTCTCCCTTGGGTGGCTGGTGGAGGGATGGGTTTACCTTGTAAGCAGAGATTGTTGATTGCAGATCCTGCAATGTTCACATGGCTGTACCTGCATAAAATTATGTTTGTGATCGGGTCTTTGTACAGTTGCTCGATATTTTTATACATGTATTAAAGACTATTTCATATATCTTGCAAATGAGTGCTGGTTATTGAATGGACTGTTTCTTTTAGTGGGTTTTTTTTAAGTGATTCAAAGACTTCTTGCAAAATGCAGTATAACTTGCTCTTAACAGCACCTCAACAGAAAACATAATAACTATTTTCCACTTTATTTACATCATCTACATGTGGGATTTTTTCATTTTAAAACTAATCACTGAAGAAAATACCAAAGAACACCTCACACAATGTATATTCATGCAGTCCTTTCATAGCAGCTAAGATAAAATTCCTGAAGAGCTAAAAATGTCAAATGGAGACGGGTAAGAAAGAGATGGCACTGGGGAAGCTTGGCACATACTTTGAACGGCACCCAGTTGCGAGGACTGAGGCCCACAGTGTTCGGTAAATCTGGAGCAGGAGATGGCACCTCACCACTGTTGACCCTGTTTAACATCCCCATGAGCACAACCCCAGTGGGATCCCATGTCCCCTCACAGGGGGTCCCACATCCCCTCTTTCCGCGCCCTGGGTGAGCATGGCCTAAGTCCCCTCACCACTCGCAGCAGGCCCTGTTGATGTGGTAACTGGTGGCCCTGTGGTGCCCATGGCATGGGCAGATCGCAGGCTGGGCACCTGGGGAGCACTATCGGCCCCTCTTCCCGCGTCGCTGCGTGGGGCTTCACCCCAGGAGATCGCTGGAGGGGGGACGATGCCGTCTGCCTTGGGGTCAGGAGGAAGGCCCAGACTCAGAGGGGACTGAAGCAGAGCAGACTCTGAGGGACAATGAAGGCTTTGCAGCCCCTTGTTAAGAGAGGTGTACCTCAGCACCTTCTCCTGCATGCCCCAAAGCCACTCCCAGAGGACTGTCGGGATCCTCCCAGGGCTGCTGTTCAGGGAGGGACAGCTTTCCTCACAGGATGAAACAGGGAGGCCCTCCCACCAGAGCCTGCATGGTGCCTGAAGGCCCGTGGCTGCGCTGACCCACTGTAGGAGGGGCTGACAGGGCAGCCCACTGCCGTGTTGTCACCACAGCGTCCCCTTCTGCTGGGGCAGGCTCTGGTGTGAAGCTATGGCCATGCACATCCCTGCCAGGGCAAGGCAGCACTGCCCCTTCGCCGAGGGCAGGGACAGCAGCAAGACCAAGCAGATCGTGTCTAAATGTCCCCTGTGGCATTTAGACCATTTCTGTCTTTGTCCCTCAACAAGCCCAGCTCAGGGGCGGATGTAGAGCCGGGGAAGATGATCTAACAAATTAGATACCGATCTAGGAACTAAAGTGCCCATAGTCAATCACTTTTCATCACATCTTCATTTTTGAAAAAAGGTGCAGGTTTAGTAGAAAAGGACAATACTCCCAGAGAGACAATGTACAGAGGTTTGAGATGAGCAAACAGGCATTTGAGATCAGCTTTCTGTAGCAATACTACTGTGCAAACGTGACCACAATTGTGAAAAAACCAAGATGTGAAAGGAAACAGTAGTGGAGGTGGTTTCTTTGGCTTGCCGTAAATAAAAAATAAAAAATAATTAAAAAAAAAAGTAAAACATAGCCGAGGAAAATGACATATAGTGAGACATTTCATGAGTTGTACCTGTGTGGAGGGGTACGGAATCAACCCGACAATTAACCCAAGCAGTGGTGAATGAACTGCTTGAAGAGAACTGCCGGGGAAATTAGCTCAAGAGTGTCAGGGGAAGGGTTTGGGTATTTGGCTGTTTAAGAGGGTTGGGGAAGCCCTAAGATGGAATGCAGTCTCAGAGCTTCCCTGGAAGGCAGGCAAAGTGAATTTTTCACCTCTGGAGTTGAAGACACAATTGCTCTGGGCTTATCCCGTTGCCTTTGCTGTTTTTCTGTCTCCTGTCCCTGCACTGGGGAGGGACACGATTTTCAAGGAGAAGGGAGACTGGGCCAGGACCTACAGCAGTAAGAATGGTATCAGGGTATTAGCAAGATTCCCAGCCCCATTTTAGGGGCTAAATGACAGAAATTGCAGCTGGGAGCAAAGCAGCCTCAGGTGGGGGAGCAGAACTCTGGCTCTAGTATCAGAGCTTACAAACAGGGATGGAGAAAGCTGAGGCAGCTGAGCAAGGTATGTCAGAAGCAGAGAAAACATGACAGGCAAGGTACAAGCCATGTCAGAAGTGACTCAGGGTGCTAGGGCTATATGGAGTGGCCTGGGCTGAGCTCTCAGAAAGGGGAGGGCTCATCAGAAATAATTTTTGGTTATTTGCAAAACTGGAGAGGCCAGCCAGCACATGTAGATTACCACCGATGGAGCCCATAGACACAGTACTCAGTAAAATTTAACTGAGGATTTTAACTCTTTGACTAATGTGTGTCTGACAAGTACATGCTTGAACTCAGATGCCAAGGAGGTTGATAAGCCGAGTTGAGTCACAAAACATTTTCCAGGAGGACTCTAAACGGGATAGAAGTAGGTTCTCCTCTTGTTGTGGCTTGTGATATATCATAGGACATCGGATTATTTCCAGTAACTCTCCTGCAAACAAATGTTTATATGCTTCTAGCAGTTTTAAATGCTACATGACATATTTCTAAAGCCTACACTGGTGTTGCATTAAAGGCTAAGGTAGCCCAAGTTGTCGTTATAAGTCCGGTCGCGCCCAGTACACGGAACTGTCACAATCACGGATTATAAGTCCGGTCACGTTCAGTGCACTGAACTATCACGATTACGGATGCACTTATAACGTACTACACCTTCAGTCTAGTCGCGTTCCGTGAACTACCACGGCCACCCTTAAAGAGTTGGGTCACGTTCAATGAGAACTATCACGGCTAGATTAATGAATAATGCAGTTTATTAAAGCAACAGATACACAGGTTCTTTGGATTGCCGGGGATAAAATCACTGCAGAGCACGTGCAAATACCAAGACTATGAGTAATACTACTTGGCAACAAACGTGTTAAAAGATGTAAAGCGACTCTATAGAGATTTCTAAGTTGCGCGCAGAGGCACTTGGTGTGACCAAGTGTTCGAATCTTACCCAAAGGCGTCCCGATGGCAGGGAAGAGAGGCTCAGCCCGTCGACCGATCCCAGAAGTCAGTGGTACACGACGATGATATCTTCCCTAACATCCTCTCTCTCTTAAGCTATATTTATACTATTTTTTACCTTTCAGGTGGAGCTTGAGTGACTCTAGTCATACGTACCTTTGTTATGATTGGTGTAAAACTTTCTCGCTTTGCTTTTAAAGGTATATACTAGGAAAATGCAAAGCGCAAGCTCAGTGAGGGGTGGTCGCACCTTGGAGGCGGGTAGCTTTTGGGATGGAGGTGTGTTTTGGTATTATAACGATATTATAATGAGCAAAGTTCACCAAAAGGACAGCATTTTGTCAAAACATGACAGACCGTTGGCCCAGGGTAGCAACATGCAGCTTATCATTGTTCCATGGTACCTTCAAGTTCCCATTGTTCCATTGTTTCCATCGTTCCATGGTACTTTCAAGTTCCCGTTTATCACAGAGCCTGGCCGCGGTGTCTCCACTCCGCTCCACCCTCCGTGCAGCTGCTCTTAGAGTCGGCCCACCAAGTTCCCCTGGTGTAGCTAACATCTAAGGTTGCAGGCCTAGGGGACTTCCATGGAATGGATTCCTTGCATGTCAGCCGCACTCCACCCTGGAAGCTTCTCCAATCCTGTACCTTTCTTTAAAATATGAAGATAAGTTTAATTTCTAGGTCACCTCCAGCAATCATTCCACAACTGGTAGAGTTGCAGGGAGTTAGTTTCTTCCACCCATCTGTCACTGGTTGCTGTTTGTGATCGTTCCTCCATCCAATAACTCATGTAGGAGACTTTCTGCTATTGTTTGTAGGATATGACCAAAATATGTCCAGCACTGCTGGTTCTGGTGAAGACAGGTTACTGACTGGTGATTTCTCAAGGTCCCTGTGTTAGTGAAAAAAATATTTCCATTCACGGCATACAACCTTTTGTAAGCGCTTGTTTTTCAAGGCATTTAGTTTCTTTTTGAATGTTTTGTAACACTCAGCTTGCAATCAGGTATTAGCAGTTAGCTTACAGTCAAGTTGAAAACATGCAGGGTTTTTTGGTACTTCACAGATTTGGTTTTCAGATGGTTTAGAGCTCTGAAGTGCTGAATATGCTGTGTTGGTGCCATTTTTTTAATCTGACGTCTTTGGTTAATATGCCTGTGCTCTAGTTAATGAATTCTTCTACTGCTCGAGATCTAATTTTAAGAGTATTTGTGTTGTCATGCGTGGTTTTTAACACTATTTCGAATGCTTCAGTAATGACTGGATACTGGCTATGTGCAGCATTCAAAAAATCTTCCAAATTCCACTGGAAATCTCAACAGGTTTTAACTTACTTTTTGGTAAATCACTGGTAGTATATTACTGATCTTAACTCTCCTATATAGCCAGAGCATCCTACCTTGCCTACCATATCCTCACATGCAGAGGATTTAGGCTTAATATTAAGAGATCATAATTTTTTCATTCCAGAAAGTGAAGGAAAGCAACTGGCTTAAACATTGATCAGAGTGAATAAAACACTTTGTCCTAACATTAAAATTTTACAGTGTTGTCATCATCTACCTTGCACAAGCAGATTATCTATCCAGCTTCAGGATGGGAGGGGACTCCACTATGTATAAATAAACTGCTAGTAGGGCTGAATGAACTCTCTGGATGGTGCTAATTCCTTCCTGTGCAACTACTTCAGAAGAAAAATTATTTTGCTTTCAGGTGACATATTTCTGAACCTCTCCCCAGAGAGCACATCCATGTCCCCAGAGAAGACATCCACCTGAGGTATTAGAAATGGTCTGCTATACTCTCTTGTTTCTCATTGTAATGAGAATAATATCTAAACATTGCAGATGCCAAGTGGAAGATGCTGTCTAATTCTTTCTGTGAATTAATAACAGTAACTAGTAACTCTCTGGGAAAGCCCCTAAGTTCATTTCTCTCAGCAGTTCATGCCTCCCTGAGATATTTGGTCAATCTCCTCTTAACACAGTGGAAAACTACATGTTTGTTTTTTCAAGGAACCTGGCTGAGCTCTGGGGTTCAGGAGCCAGTATTGCATCCACAAAGCCATTAAGACATGGAGGGCGAAATTATGCAGCCATTTCTCATACAAGTTGTAAAAGCTTACTCTGGGGCTACTTGTACAAGTAATGCTTTATCAATGGGAGTAATCATTTCATTCTCAGATAGCAGAATTCTGCTCTGATATGACAGAAAAAAAAAAGAGATCTTTGTTTCTTGGGGTGCTCTTTCTCTATACATCTTGCCTTACAACTCTTAGACAAGCCTTCTGAGAGACCTCAAAGGCCAGTTTACTGCTCATGGTTTGCACCTGCATTATGTTATCTTTGATCAGAGACATAATTGACAGCAAGCTTGTGGGTGAATGACATTTAAGGTCTATAGCTGTGTTCTCATCTGGTTTTTAAGGGTGGATAGTGAGATGACATTTTGCCCAAATGTCTGTGACTTCTGGGCAAGAGGCTTGTTTAAGAAACACTTTGTAACATCCCTGTGGATTTCTCTGCTACTCCCGTTCTCATACGCTGTAATGCTCGTAGTGCAAGCTTTTGTAGAGAGTCTCCTGAAAGTGGTGGGAGTCAGTGACTAAACTATAACAGCTTTTGGACTCAAAACTTTCTTTCAAAAAAGAAAACCCTTTCATGGTTTCAAAAAAGCCATTAACATGAAACTGTGTGTGTATGTGTGTACACACTGTGGGTGAAGAAACTACAGTTCCTAATGACTGTCAAGGCTAAAATTAAAAACAGAGGCCTTCCTCAGAGAGCTGTATGCTCCTCCCTTGCAGACGCTGTTTTAGAAATAAAGGTGTTGCATGCAGAAATAGATAATTATATTTATGTGTTAGCCAAAACAGGAAATAGAGGAGAGCTTCTAGGAGGTTTTCAGCTCACAGAGAAACTCACATGAACAGTCTGAACTGAGGCTTTGCAACTTTTAGACTTGTTCAGAATTAGGTGAACCAGGAGGGATCCATCCTCGGAAGGATGTCTTGTTGTCCTTCTGGTTCTTTTGTTGGTAAATCTCACCACTATGATCATGGCAAGTTAGCAAATAGTCTTCGGGCACTTGGCTGGAGGCAGAGATGGGCTCTTCTTTCAATGCTAGTTATTCAATGGCAAGCTCTAACATTTGGACCTGAGGGCACCACTTTGGTGGAACAAAAGAGAGGCAGAAATAATCATAATAAAAATAATTACATTCATGAATAACATGCTTTCTTCAGCTACCTTCTCTTAGGCTGTTCTCATGCCTCAAGAAAAAAATTGTGGTCTTTGTGGTAAAGATACAGAAGTCTGGCTGCTGCAAGGATGCTTGAGGTGTTATGTTTCTATCTGCCGCTCAGCATTGCTACAGAGCGGGCTGCTCAGTGGTCTGCCTTATCACCATCCTGTGAGATGGACTCGTGCTAACGTCCTGGCAGAAGATTGTGGTTCCTGTGTGCTAGGAAGGGCTGTTGCACTGCTTCTGCAGAGCAGAAAGACTCAGGTGCATAAGCTCACTGAACAGAGCCTCGCTAGTCCTTCTCTGAACTGTCATGAGCAGGCGACCTGGCCTGCAGTCCCTCACTGTCACTCTCCCACGTTATGCTCTGTATTACGGCTGGCTGTGGCCATTAGGTTAGTCAGTGGAAACAGTTCCTTGCTGGCCCAAGACCAGCCTGCATTGACAATGTTCTCCTTGTGGTTTACTAACAAGTTTATGATGTCAAGCATGGGGTTCTGATCATAATAAAGAATTGCGTGAACACAGGAACATGCCTAGCAGGCTTACCACGGCCGCGTTCAGCTCTGCTGGCTCCTGCAATTTGGGCAGAGCTACAGTCCTACTGGCAATGGCCAGTATTTGAATCGGGCTTGATCTGCTTGGAGCATTATGCATTCACTAATTAACTCAATCTTCTGTTTTTTCCATGTTAAAGAAGAGAAGCTGAGGCACTAGATAGCTGATGCCACTGGACCAAGGCCACACAGCAGGTCAGAGTCAGGCAGTAAAGCAGTTTTCATTCCTGCATATCATGCAAGCCCACCAACATAAACACATCCTTCATATTTCTATTCTGTTATTATATGGAATGAAGTAGAGGAGGGTAATGTGACAATTAAACCTGTTCAGCTGTGAGCTGGCATCACTTTCATTGCTTCACATTTAAAGGGTTTGATTTTTAATCTTTGATCTCATCTACTTCCTAGCATAAAGACCTAAGAGAAAGCACCTCCTGATTTTACATCATGCCTGCTTTTTTTTTGCAGCAGAACTTTTGGCATGTGCCAGGGGCATGTTGTAAGTGGCTGGTCTCTGTGGCTGCTGACTGTAACACCTCTGTCACCAAAACACATTATTGGGCGGTGACCTTGCTCTGTCAGTCACAAATGATATGATCTGAGATTTTCTCTTTTGGTGTGGTTTATTTATCTCAAATGGCATCTCTGACATTAGAGTGGAGATTTGGCATGTGACATTTATGACCGCTTACATATCCTGCCGAGAGAAAGAGCCTTTCAGCTCACATGCTGCATCACTTTTTATTTATATATNGAGCAGCAGTCTGGCTCTTGCAGCCCTAACTTCCTTCTGGGCTCAGATAGTCTGCCCATGGTTAGACCACTTCTGATATACTGCCATGCTTAGGGCTTGCCTGGGTATCGCAGGCAAGGTGTTGCTGGGTATCTTGGTATCGCAGTGTGGAGTTCATGTAGACGTATCAGTTAACAATGTTCAACTACTGATGCAGCAGCGCTGCCTTTCACAAGGCTTGGCATTTGTATAGATCCTCAATAAATCCACTGGCATCTGGGATGCACTGAGCTCCAGCGTGCCCCAGCTATGTAGTTATCAGTGCCTGAGCTTGCTAGGTTAAAGCCATGTATCTCAACTGCTGTGCAGATGCACCCTGCATGATGTAGAATCACGAGCTCCCAGTCTAACAGAGACAAAGTGTGGAGAGGGAACCACCAGAGTCTGGACTATTAACAAAGAACCTGCTTAAAAGACAGAGACTAAACAAGAATTTTTGTGTTGGTTTTGGGTTGTTTTGCTTTTTTTTTTTTAATTTAAGCAGAGCTAGTTTAGTGATTGAACACTAATTGCTGGAGGGGAAAAATCATGCCCCTACATATATAGCTATCTGTCTGCTAGGTTCAAAAACGTTCAACAATTATGTTTGAAGGGTTATAGGGAAAGTAGGGATATCCATTGCAGTACTGGGCACTTTTGGGTATGAACCCAAGACTCAATAGATCAATAGTTTGAGATGGAAAATGTTATCCAATACTCAGTTCATTTAAAAGCTATGCAATTACTTTTACGTACACAGCGATTCACAGTACAAAACAAAGGAGCAGAAGGAGAGAAGACTGGTTTGTTTGAGCTATCAACTAGGCTTTTCAGGTAAGTGCTGCATTATTCTTGTCGGTTCTAAAGTTGCATTATAAAAAATGTTCTCTAGTCCTGTCCCACATTTCCTTCTTTGGTTTTGTATGGCTTTCTAGTAATCATGGGTCCCACGACTCCAGGTTTCCTTGGGGCAGGCTGTGCTGGCTATGGAGAAGAACCTGATTAGAGGGGTGCATGAAGCACCATTGCTATATTCCAGCAGAAGCCTGGGCGCAGAAAAGCAACCCAGCTCTGTGTGCTAGCCTGCTGTGTTAAATGTGTGAAACATGAGCTCATATGGGCAGGTATGAAAATAATTTTTGAAGCTGAATTAATTGTGATAATTGTCCATGCAAAGACATCCTGGAAAGAGTGAGAGAAGTTCATAGCTGCGGTCCCTGAGGTGCTTGGAAAAGGCAGGGAGTGAAGGTGCCGTTCTGCTCTGAGGAAGGTGTACCAGAGTAACGTTGGTTGGAATAGGGTGCTGTGCTTTCCCGTTGTCTCCAGCAAACCCAGCAGCTAGCATGGCTCTGAGCATGCATTGTGCTTACTCTGGAAGTGGTCTCAACTCAACTCAACAATAGCAAGCGAATGAGGTGACACTACAACCTTTTGCAGCTCTGCTATGTCTTAGTTGCTGTCTTAAATGCAGCAACTTGCATCTTGCATATCAGCTGTCGTCCTCTCCCTGATCTAACACTTTCTCTGTGACTGTCCTTTGTCTAACAGGTCTCTAAATTAGCCCCTAAGATAATTTTACCCTTTTCAACTTGGCTGCAAGCCTGCGGTCAAAAAGACAGGCACATGCAGTGCCTGAACAGCTAGACACGGTGTTGTGAATTTTTCCATAATGTTTGTGTTGGCAACATATTTGCTCAGCAGCAAGTTTAGTTTGTAAGAGTTGGAAGCTGCATTTTTCTATTCTTTATTGGTCTTTCCCTCCCTGCTTTTGTGTGTTACTCATTTCCTTTGCAACAAAACAGGACATGTCTTCAGGAACCACAAGAACAGCAGCCTCTGAGGTGCTTCAACTTACTACATGAAATTGCAGTTAAAGCTACCTTTAACACTGTCAAAAAGCCTGGCCAGCTGAGGAGAAAGGAGGAGAGGGGTTGTTACTATGAGTTTCTTTACAGCTAGAGGAAAAGAAAATACCAGAGGCCATTAGAAAGAAATCAGTACTTAATACTCTGTGGTCTCAAATGGTTTTGCTTTTTTTTTGTATCTGTGAAAGCATGTTTAAAAGACTTTAAATGGTGGATATTATAGTAGGAGTTGGCATCAATACTTCACAGGAAAACCCTTGATCACATATTGGTGTTTAATGGTGTAATAGTATAAAGGTTTTTATTAATAGCTGTTCCTATGCTTGGCTTGAGACACCACTTGCCACCACTCTAGGCATCCCCATTAATAAGGGAGGGAACCCTCTGGCTTGTTAAAAATATATCCTTTTAAGAGAATGGAAAAAGACATAGGATGTTACTGAGGCATAGGAAGAAGCATCTTGAAGGATGCTAAAGCAGAAGTAATGGGTCAGGGCCAGCAAAGAAGATCAGAGCTGATAGAAGTGTAGGGCTAGAAAGGACTCTCAGAAGTCATCTGGTCCATGCCTCTAGTACAAAAAATAATTAGTTGTATCTAGGTCTCGACCATCCCAGGAGTTAAGTGCTTGCCCAACGTGTTCCTGAAGGCTCCTGCCTGTAGCATAATTCATAAAGGCTTTGCTAGAGTTTAATTTCCTTGTAACTTGTCTGACCTGATATTGAGCTGTGCTCAAAATACAGCATGTAACTAGGAGTGTCAGGCAAACAAAACTGCTCTGTTCTTTGAGTAATGTCAGTGGAAGGGTTTGGACCAGGACAGGGGACCTTGAAGGTACTGCTGCCTGAGGAGAGAGACTCATATAACAAATCTTGTGTAGTGCTGGTAGCAACACAAAAGAGTTGTTATGAGAGCGATAATATTGATGTGCAATTTGCACTTAATAAGAAAACATAATTCCTAAAGCAGTTTAAGACAGAGCAGGTAGATGCATCATGTGGAGGGGCTTGATAAGCAAACAGGCACAAGGGACATACATACTCATTCACCTACCAGTGAACATTGTAGTGAGAAGGAGGATGTGCTCCCTGGCTGGGCAGTGAAAACAGAAGCTGACAGTTGTGCTCTTGCATGTCAACATGTCATGGTTTAAGCCCAGCTGGCAACTAAGCCCCACAGAGCTGCTTGCCCACTCCCCCCTGGTGGGATGGGGGAGAGAATCGGAAGAGCAAAAGTGAGAAAACTCGTGGGTTGAGATAAAGACAGTTCAATAAGTAAAGCAGAAGCCGCGTGCGCAAGCAAAGCAAAACAAGGAATTCATTCACTCCTTCCCATCGGCAGGCAGGTGTTCAGCCATCTCCAGGAAAGCACGGCTCCATCATGTACGACGGTTACTTGGGAAGACAAATGCCATCACTCCGAACGTTCCCCCTTCCTCCTTCTTCCCCCAGCTTTATATGCCATGCATGATGTCATATGGTGTGGAATATCCCCTTGGTCAGCTGGGGTCAGCTGTCCCAGCTGTGTCCCCTCCCAGCTTCTTGTGCACCTCCAGCCTACTCGCTGGTGGAGTGGTGTGAGAAGCGGAAAAGGCCTTGACTCTGTAAGAGCACTGGTCAGCAATAATGAAAACATCTCTGTATTATCAACACCGTCTTCAGCACAGATCCAAAATGTAGCCCCATACTAGCTACTATGAAGAAAATTAACTCTATCCCAGCCAAAACCAGCACACAAAAGCAGTGTCTAAATCTCTAGAGCTTTCTGCATGTATGTAGACACATGTGGGTGTGAAGGCGTGCTCTCCACCCTCCCTCCTGAGCCTATTCCTATCAAATATTCATCAGAGGAAGATTTTAATCCATACATTTTGCATTATTCAGGCTTAGAAGTATTTCAGTGACTTTCACGTTGCCTGCAGGATTTAGATTCCAGGGATAAAACAGAAGCCTCTTTAATTTTCTACATTTAGGAATTCTGCTTCATTAAAACTCTTTTGAAGATTAGTCTTAATGATAGATCTTTAACTTGCAGTCTTCGCCGGAAAAAATAAGCTCACAACTGAAAACAGATGAATGCACTCCAGAGGAATCTCTGCAATTTGACCATCAGCCATGGATGGATAATGCAGGTAGCTGTATTTCTTTTCAACAATTGCCTTACCCCAAAGGGCCTGCATTTAACCCCAGTGTGTAATAGGTTGCTGCTGCTTCCACATATTCCCCCGGGATGAAAATATGAGAGTATTCTCCTTTGAGTAGTTCTTTTTGAGACACTGTCACAAAACCGACAATATTGAGCCAGTTAGAACTGAACTTTAAACTATTAGTATTCAGTAGTCATTTTTACGTACAAAATTTTGGTTTGATATGTTATAGTGCCTGATTTTTCAGAGATTGTGAAGCACCTGACTTACTGCTTAAAGACATTAAGGATGCTTCCCATCATCTGAAAGGCAGGTCTGCTATTTGCTGCTGTAAAACTTGGATTTAGGGGCAGACAACAGGCGGCCCCAAATTTATTGAGAACATAATGATACTATTATTTTTGGTACTTTATAAAGGGGCATACAGAGTTCCTGAAGAGGTTAACTCAGCTCTCATGCTTGACTACTCATTAGCAAACAAGCCAGGATGTTTAACATGAAGAGAAACAGTTATAGCGTCCATATATACAAGCAGCTCAGATCGTTCCCTCTCTTGTGCTGTCCTTTGTGACACAAGGGAGAACAAGAGGCACCAATGGGGTCAGAACAGTATCTTTGGGCGAGTGATGCATAGACTTGTGCACAGCTTCCTCTGTACTGAATTTGGTAGAGTAAGACCACATTACATTTGGGTTGCCAGTGCTTGTTACCTAAAATACCAAGTGAGAGAAACAGCCTCTGTTCTGAACATAGCCTGGGCAGGCTGGTTCCAGAGGGCACAGACAGGCTTTGGCTGGGACTGGGGATGGTGCTTGACATCCTCCTTTTCAGATGTTTTTTCCAAACTTTCACAATTTCTGGCTTCTAAGGGAAAAAAAACCTGAAGCACATCATTCTCTGGTAGGAAACAGATGGATAATTAAATTATGGTATTTTCAAAGATCACTTGCTATGAGGAACCCCCTTGGGAAAGGCAGGCAGACTTGCTTTGCAGACTGCTCTGAGGAGCTCTTGGGTTGCTTCCTTAGCTCTTAGCAAAAAGTTTTCTAACTTTATCTGCTTATGTTGGAGTCTGCTGCAATTGTGTCCCACCGGTTTTGCATCAGCAAATCTGACTTCAGTTTAGCAAATGCATTAAAAGGATATGAGATAGTCAAGTGCTTTTAACATTGGGTAGTTAGACCAGGTTGAATGTTTTGATCTGAAGAAAATGAAAACTATTATTAGAGCAATGTTTATTTTAGACCACAAGCAAAAGATAGCAGCTTAGTAGACTAAACTACAAATCTTCAAGTCTTGCAGTCAAGCACCAGTCAAAGAGTTGCTGAGCTTCAGTAGCTGTCATTAAATGTCTCCTTAAAATGTGCCTACCCTATCTATATAATTGTTCCGGAGCTGGTGTTGTGGGTATGTGTGTATATGTAGGAAGAGTTTGTCCACATTCTTTCCTTTCCATGTTCTATAACTGTTTATGTGGTAGCTTTTCTGGTATGAGGATCTCAGCAAAGAAGAAGAGTTAAATTCTCATAGTTGGAGGAAAACAAACAAATCACACTGCAGAGGTCTTCCTTTCTGAGCAACATTTTAAGTTGCTGTACTGAGAGCTGAAATTAATGTTAAGACACCTGATGTGGCAATGTCCAAAAGCTGCCAAAGTTTCTGCAAGCAAAAGGGTCTCTGCCATGGAAGAGCTAAAAAAGCTCCTTGCTTTTGTCTCTCTTGATCTGTGCTAACTGGAGGTGGGGGACAGTACACAGCTGTGTCTTACGCCATGGGCCAATTAGTGACTAGAAATAGCTTGACCTAGAATGTTTCGCTAGCCTTTCAAGAAGTGGGTGAGAAACTATAGAGTTCAAAAAATATGATTAAACAAGTGATATAAATATATGTCAGGCAGGCTTCATCTTGCTGACCTTCAGTTGTCTACAATAGAGAAGTGTACCTCTGAGGCCGCTTTTGAAGTCTGCAGAAGCAGCAGGATGCTTGCAGCAGAAGATCCTGAGGAGCTGGATGTGTCCTACAGAAGAAAACACAGCACCCCTTGCTACAGTCTATTCCTCTCCATGGACTGTAACAGACAGACAATTGGTTCAGATGTAGATGTCCACACCGCAGATAACAGGTGGGTCCCAGCCCATGCAGCGGAGTTTCTTTTCAAAGCACTAGCTGTGGAGCTGGGAGCATCCCAGCAACACTGGCACGTGGAGGAGAGGGGTGAAAATAATGAAGCAGCTTCCAGTGGTTTCATTCCTATTAGGGCTTTCATGAAAGGACCTCAGTATGCTTTACACTGAGATTGGAAGAGTCTGTTGTTAATTAAATGATTGGCTGTTAAAAATGTATGTATTAGGGCTTAACAGCCAGGCCACAGATATGCATCAATTACAGAGCCACAGTATCTGCAATAAATGTTTTTCACCCCATAATCAAATATGGCTTAATTAGGCAATGCTGGGAGAACAGTCATAATAAATAGAGTGGGTAAGTCTTGCCTTTATAATCGAGATTTAATCAGCAAACTCTAGTATGTTCATTGAATAATTGATTATTCTACACATTTATCAAGGATTAAAAACTCAGTGGTAGATATGCAAATCCCCTTGTATTAAATATATCTGAAATTCTCAAATACCATTTAATGCATATTAATATTCTGATTAAATCTAAATGACATACACATTGTAGGTCTCATTTCTGCGGTAGGCTATTTCATTGCTATTTATCAGTTCCCCTCCGCCCACCCCCACAAGCTAAACTGCTTGTGTGTTTGTTGCTTTGTAAGTAGTTGTAGGAGATCAACAGAAATAGTCCAAGGGGAAGTGAAATGGAGATGGCATCTTGTGCATTCCTGGAATGAGCAAGCTATCCTGGATGGGACAGCAGGAAACATTTTTACACTGGCTGCCAGTGAGCAGACTAAACTTAATGAAGCAGTCAAACACATTGGAAGATGCAGTAACTCTCCCTGAAGAGTTGCTGTCATACTTAGTGCTATGTGTGTGATAGAACAAGCATGTAGAAATGTCCATGGACAAAAGGAAAATAAAAAAACCCAAACCAAAAAATAAAGCCCACATGCAGAAGCCTTAATGATCATGTGAAATGTGGATGAACAGTGCCAGTGTTATCTAAGAACCAGCACAAGGTGTGTCCCACTGGCTGGTTGCAGTTGTTGCTGGAGAGACACCACCCCCCTGCAAAGCCCATGAGAAACAGCCCTGGGCCTGTTGAGGGAATACTTCCTCAAAGGAAAACAGGTTTACCTTACTCAAATCGTGCTTGCAGACAGGTTTTTTTGCTGACTGTTAAGGATGGAGTAAGAATCATAGAATCATAGAATCATAGAACCATTAAGGTTGGAAAAGACCTCTAAGATCATCAAGTCCAACCATCAACCCAACACCACCATGCCTCCTAAACTAGGCCCTGGAGTGCCACGTCTACACCTTTTTTGAATGCCTCCAGGGATGATGACTCCACCACCTCTCTGGGNTCTGGACACGCTCCAGCACCTCAGTGTCCTTCTTGTACTGAGGGGCCCAAAACTGAACACGGTATTCGAGGTGTGGCCTCACCAGTGCCCCGTACAGGGGCACGATCGCTTCCCTACTCCTGCTGGCCACACTATTCCTAATACAAGCCAGGATGCCATTGGCCATCTTGGCCATCTGGGCACACTGCCAGCTCATGTTCAGCCGCCAGTCGACCAGCACCCCCAGGTCCTTTTCTGCCGGGCAGCTTTCCAGCCACTCTTCCCCAAGCCTGTACCGTTGCATGGGGTTGTTGTGACCAAAGTGCAGGACCCGGCACTTGGCCTTGTTAAACCTCATACAGTTGGCCTCGGCCCATCGATCCAGCCTATCCAGATCCCTCTGCAGGGCCTTCCTTCCCTCGAGCAGATCGACACTCCCGCCCAGCTTGGTATCATCTGCAAACTTGCTGAGGGTGCACTCAGTCCCCTCATCCAGATCATTGATGAAGACGTTAAACAAAACCGGCCCCAGAACTGAGCCCTGGGGAACACCGCTTGTGACCGGCCGCCAACTGGATTTCACTCCATTCACCACCACTCTCTGAGTTCCTTTGCACTAATGCAAAGGAACATGACATTGTGGTTAGTGATGACAGCTCGCGTCTGAAGTGAGAGCTGAGTGGCAGATTAACATTCCAATTAAAAGTGAAAGCACAATTTAAACTAAGGATAGGTCACAGGACTGCAGCTTGGCAAATCCCTCTGTGCATTTGTATCTTGTGCAGCTCATACATTGTCACATGCTGTGCTGGGAGCAGAGAAAGTGTCTCACCTTCTTGGAAGCAAAGCACAGAAATGTTGCGGGTGTGAGACACACCAAGCTAATAGATTTTGGTAACAGTTTAACTGTCAGTAGCAGAGCACCAGTAACAACAGGGCTATTAGTATTTAATTCCTTTGCACTGATCCTTTCCTGCATTCATGGTTCATGCTGGGCAGTCTGATGGCAGGAGCAAGTGTCAACCCTGAAGATCTCTGCTGGTATGCAAGGTTAATTACTTTCCATGTTATTTGACTAGCGTTTTTGTGGAATCGGTGCTTTTCACCTTTTACAACTTTTACACTCCTGAACATTTTTCAGGTGGGGCTGAGACTCTTAATTAGTGAATTTATAACTGGTAACAGTAGTGTACATTCCTTCACTATCTTTTGCAGACGCTCTGGAGGGCAGGTCGTCTAACCCCTCCCCTCTAAGCACCTTGTCCACAGCCTGAAGACCACTTCTCTAAATTCAAGAATAACGAGCCAAACAGCCACCGTGCAGATTTTGCAATGTGGATGGCTTGCTTTATTTTCCACTTTCGGAAGCACTTCTTGCCAGCTTCAACTTGGACGCAAGAGGGTGATATTTCCTCAGGAATTTGTCTACCAGTGTGTCATAGGGTGAACAGGCTTGTAGGGGAATGTGCTCTAGAGAGGAAATAACCGTGTTTCGTTTTCTTCTAACCTGGTAGGGCTAGCCTTGCTCCTGCTTGACATGGTGGTTCAGTGCTGGAGCGTGCTCTGGAGCACGGTGGACACTAGAACATGCTGCTTCTGAGCTACTGCTCATCTCTGAGCAGACCTTCTGCCTGGGAAACTGCAGAACTGTTTAATCTGACCAACAGCAATTATTCCAGGGTTTCCTCACATGACCAAGACCCTTGTGAAAGCCCCTTCCCTTATGTATTTTCAGAGGTGTAAGCTGTTGCCATGTCTCTGGGTTCTAGTCATTCCTACAGCATATACATCTTTCACCTGTGGTGCACAAATGCCTGAATTCCCATCTCTGACTGCACCACCTTTAAATGCTTGACAAGCACAGAGCAAAAGAAACTGTTTCCACCCCAGGCAGGGATTATGATTCCTGATAGCATATGGAGCAGTGCTGAGAGAAGAGCTGTCTTCAGGATAAGCACATCCTGTTCCTGCACATCAGATCTTGCTTTCCCCAAGCCGATCTCAGTTGCAGCGTGCTGGTTCAGGGGTGTAAGTCTTAGGGGTTGGGGGCAGTGATGGCTCTGCTTCTGAATTCCAGTCTGTTTGTATCTCCAACTTGGAGAGAGGACACAGGTCAGTCTAAACAGCCCCTGAATCACCCCTTCTTGGGAAGTGACTTATGCTCAGCTTTGGAGGTGTTTGTTAAATCCTATTTGCTGCCATGAAGTATCCAGGAAGTGAACGCCAAACACTGCTCCACCACCATCCTGGTCTGCCATCCTCCCACCTCTCCCTGGCCTGCTCTCAAGCCTTGGGGCACATCTACTCTGTGCTGAGTCGCTGCAGGTGATTCTTCAAGACTATTGATCTGCTTTGGTCTAACAGGTTTACCTCCATGCTTAGATTGGAGACACTAGTTGGCCCAGGAGCAGAATAAGAGTCCTTTGGGAATAATTGTCAGATGTTCAGTTATAGCCAGGTTCTGGCCCCTTTATGGGTGAACAAATGAAAGGGGTTGGATTCCCTAGGAGAAGGTGTCTGACATCAGTGACAGCCATTTGCCTTCAACCATTTTCTATCCAACCATGTACCCCAATCCAATCTTTCCCTATAAATTAAAGGCAGTGAAGGAGCCTGAGCTGAAAATGTGGGGATTTTGGGTGGCTTTTTTTGCCATCTTAAAGACTCTATGGTGACTCTACCATGTCTCAGAACCTATGCCACAAATTGCCCATGACTGTGCCCTGTTCAGGGCATTCATTTTGGAGGACAGCAAGTAAGACTGCCAAGGGTCCTTGGTGCGCCCACAGCATTGGTCTACTCCATGAACAAGGTAAATGCTAACTCTCACCCTACTCTGTCAGTACAGACAGATGTGGATTTGGGACTGTCTCCCTGAGTTGCCATTGGGCTCCTCTGACTCACAGTTGTGCCCTGGACCAGGTAGTCTCTCAACCTCTGGCAGCAGCAGCATGAGTCAAATCTCCAACACTCCAGGCTTTTACAGAGAGTCCCGGATGCCTCGCTGGATATGTAATCTCTGCACTTGGAACCCACAAGAGACAACACAAAGCAAATTATGGCAGACTAAATATATGATCAGGATGTGTTGGAAGTTGGCAGTTTAGCTAGCTGGGGTAGCCAGGGAGGGGGGGAGAGAAATGGTCAGCTTTCTCTCCATGTTGAACTAGATAATGCTTGGGAACCTTTAAAAGACTTTAACATGGTTTTGGAAGGGAAGAGCTGGAGGAGATCCAGGTGTAAAAAGCTGGATGAAGGCTAAAGGGTGCAATGTGCCTGGGAATAGTGAGAAGGGATCAGCAGTCAGCTTTGAGAGGGAGGACAAATTTGGGAGCAGATAATGTTTCACAGCAGTTCAGAACAGGGCTTTGGCACCTCCCTGTGAATTAGGAGATGGACTTCTGCTCTGATCTGTTCCATGATCCACAGCTCCTTTTTGATCCTTTGTATGAGTTATGCTACATGTTGGCAGCAGTTTCTCTGAGGCACTGTTTGTATCCTTCTTAAAAGAACAGAACCAAAATAAAGATCAGTTGTCTCGCCTGTTTTACTGTAACTAATTGCTAATGTTGTTACAGTGGAAAGAATGCTATAAAACTGAGTTAGACCTTTGTGGTTTAATTGACTTATTTTTGTATTTCACCTGGTTTGCTCAGTGAAATTAGAATGGACTTTGCTTACTTTTTCTGTTCAGAGTCACTTTCTGGCCCTTTGCCCAGACCAGAAGAGCCCCAAGCTCTCCAGTACTGAATGCTGATTAGAAGGGGGGCCAAACTCTACTATAAAGCACTCTGCTTTGAACAAGGAGAGAGCTGTAATGATGACTGTGACCTTTACTTTTACTCTTCTACAAACTGGAAAATCCAACTTGATGGTGCTTGAAAATCTTAACATTTCTGTCACTGGGCAGTGCTTGTTATTGTGAGTAGAGGTAAAAAGGGAAGTTAAGAATTCTTGTTAGTGTTCTGAACTGAACCTGAACATCTTGGCTCTGCAACATTTGAGAAGAAGAGCATGACATGTCGGAGGGGGTCTAGAGGTTGAAATGGCCTCTTCAGCTGAGCATCCTGCCTGTGGGCAGTGCGTTACCAAAACAGCTGTTCCATGCGTCACACGGGTTGTACTCATCTTTGCCCTGTTTAGTGAAGAGAGAGTGCTTCAGCTCAGAGCTTATTCATGACAGAAACCTGTGTTTGATCACTCTGTCCTCACCCTGCAGGTAGAGCAATATGTCAATAGATCTTACTTTAGGGCTTCAAAGGTAACATGCAGCTTCTGAAGTGCTGCTCAGGCTGCCTAATAAATTCCCTGTAAAGATCACTTTGCTTGCCAGGCATTCATCCATCCTGGGAAAAGGCATGGAGGACTCCCCACCCACTAAAATCCAGACCATCCATAGGCACAGCAACTTGTCTGATAAGCGCTTTATAGAAAGAGGGAGGAGGCGGGTCAATTGACCTCTACTTAGTGCAGTGAGGACATGGAAACAGCTGTGTATGCTCAATGGACAAACCTTAGTTTGTCTAAACTTAGTTAAGTTTGGCTTAAAATACCATGGGTCAGCTGGTATAAATCATGTCTTCCAGTGTCACTAGAGCTGTGCAGGTTTCCGTCACCTGAGGCTCAAGTTCTGTGTTTGAAAAGTTCCCCAAGGTGACCCTGCTCTGGCTCTGCTGCCGGCTGACTGAGATTTGTGTTTCTCAGGAGACTATGCTATCTCAAAATCAGTAGGTACACACACTTTCTTCTGCTGGAGTTTGAAGGCACTGTAACCTTCCATGCCATCAGCTCTTCTGAAGCCTTCCCTGTGCCTTTGGGGAAATGCAGATGGGACCTGGGGCATAGAGGAACTTGTATGCTGGTTAGCTGGTAATGAGACACGGTTTGTACTGTGCTGGGAGGCACACGGCTCAGCAAACAGGCAACCTGGAGTAGGCTGGGTAAAGTGTGCTGTAGGTGAGGCGGTAGCAGCACAGAGATTGCAATGTTCCTTATGTTACAGCTTTCATTAGGCTATCAGTCATTTTATCTATAGCTCCATGTATCTGCTTGCTGGAACATACTGAGTAACTAGTTATAAACGATAGTCTCTGTTGTTGGCATTTCTAGTGTTGAAATACTATGCTGGTGCTATTATTTTGCACATGTTGATGCACGTTTGCATATACGTAGTTTGGTCTCCCCCATACATGTAAGTTAAGCTTCTGAAGAAGGGACACATCCTGTGTGTAAATATACATTGTGCTTAAAATGAATGTGTTTTTACAAGGTTATTTCCTTTTCATAGGTGAACAGGACCATACTTGCAACCATAAATAATTTTATACCTTACTTTCTTGTTTGCAATCTCCCTATATAGGACAGAAATAGTAAATAGATATCACGTGTTATGTCTCTAAATGGCTAAGGGGGCAACAAGACGACTTCAAAATCATTTAAAAAATATAATGCTCTGTTCCTATGACTTACAAAATTTAATTCTGCCTAATGAGAAAGGGCACAGCCATGGGATTGAGTACCCAGAGGGCGATTCAGAGCTGGAAAAAGCCTGAGAGTTCTCCCAGAATAAAAGACATACAATGTGGTATCTGCAGCTTCCAGCAATTCTGAACTGGCCATATAAAGCTGCTAAATAAAAAGAGTCCCCCTTGCCCTCAGTGGCATGGTACCTAGACACACCATGAAGTAATTCCAACCTCAGTCAACAGTTTGGGGTGTATAATAAGTAGTTTACTAATTTCTTTGATTCAGCTGACAGTGACGGATCAAATCAGGAAAACTGGGGGGGGAGGGGGGTGCGGTTGAGGGGGTGTGTAGGAGGACGGGGATTGAGATCTTAGACTCACCAGTCTCCATTGGGTTTTGTTCCCATTGGCAAGTGCTGATGAGTGTTCCCCATTTTGTTTCTTCACTGATTAAAGTAAGAAACCAAACCAAACGACACAGGAGAAAAGGGTTAAAAGATTAGGAGATGGTCTTCGAACTGCCATGTGGCAAGGTAATGAGGCATGAATTATTAAAGTGATTTCAATTATAACTGGCAGCCACATGCACCGCTTTTGCATTGGCTTTCTTCCTCTCTGTAAAAAGACAGGTCTGCCAGTGCTCATAGTTTTTTGGAAGAGATATGCTCTTACAGAAATGTTAGTTGTATAAACAGTGTAATTTGTCTTTGACCAAGCTGCTTTTGTGGTTAGATAAGTTGAAGTGTCAATGAAATGGGCACGACTCAGCAGCAAGACAAATTTGCTCCTTGAAAACCTATAGGGATAAGTTACTACCATGTTGCTGAAAGGATATGGGTATTAGTGGCCTCTAATACTTGAATCAGAACAGTGAGCTATGAGACACTTATCATGTGCTGCTAATAATAATTATTTTAAAAAATGCTTTGGCTTTAATGGAAGAAGCAGCGTGTTTATACCATGTATTCTTTTGCTTGTGCATAGCTTGAAAGTAGTGGCCTGAGAATTACTCTGTTCAGAGATTTGTAGACAGTGATCAGACTGATTTATGCTCAGCCTCTGTAAAGACAGGCACCACACTGCTAGTTGACTTACCTATATTTCTTCATGATCTAAGTGCCTATAGAAATGGCAATATTATGAGGAATAGCGCCATCTGGTGACTGCTAAAAATTTTTCACAGATGCCTATGTTTCGGGTCAGAATGAACAACCTTAGGTCTGACTCCTTGGGAAAGCTCCTATGGTCACAAAGACCAACCAGCGCAAGTAATACTTGCAGTGTTTGCTACAGCAGGTGGCTGGTGAGATGTTCTGGTGATATCAGAATTTGATGAATGTTTCAGAAAGAATTATTTACCTAACACATTTATTTTGCAGCTTTATTTTTTGCTACTTATGGATTGCGNTGTGAGGTATCCTGAAGCCGCATCTCTGAGCAGCTAAACAATTCCTTTTCACTACTTTTCTCCACACCAAGTCAGTGTTCGTCCTCAGAATTCAGATATACTCTGGTCAGAAAGTTGATGGCTAAAGGCCATTGCCAGTTGAATGCACCACTAGTTACTTTCTATACTTATCTTAATAGGTAAAGAAAAGTGAATGCAAAAAAGTAGCATCTGTAGTTGACTTCAATACACACAGAATGACCTCATCGGAAAAAGAGGAGTGTGCAATACTGGCTGCAAAGTTAAATAGATTAAAGCTCTTACCCTGTTGCGGACAGTGACCACAGCATCTAGCAGGGACTGTGTTAGTGCATCTGTCCATGGGGGAGCATCTGATCTATGGGCCAGCCACAAGAGGGCAAGACAGTAGCAAAAACCCAAGCAAAAATTAATCTGTCAGGCAGGGAAACAATTGCATGAAGGTGGTCGCTGTGCCAGATTGCCGAGCCTGGGAGGAAAACAGGGCTGCGGGCCAGGCTGGGAGCTCGTTGGGTGAGCAATGAATGAGAAACCTCCACGGGGTCTGGCTGGTGCCATTGTTCGCAGTCACCGCAGGCAGCGCTCGGCCCCAGTCGTCTCGGAAATATGAGTTATTAAAATGTAACAACAGCAGGAAGGCTTTTGCACTAGGGCTTATACAATATCCCTTTTATAGTTCCTGGTTTTTCCTCCTCCTTGGAGCAGAGCTGTTTTCCTTTGGCCACGGGTGAGATGAGGGTTTGTTTGTGCCGCGACCCTGCCAGCAGGTGACCATTTCTCCAGCTACTCTGCAGAGTTTCCCTTCTCAGCCTGAGTGGAAATGGAGGCCAGATCCCCCCTGGGGTTTCTGGATGACAACTGACTTTTTCCGATTCGTTCAGCGCAGCCTCGACTCGGGAGCAGCCGAGAGGTGTGCAGGGATGAGGAGGGAGAAAGCATTCCTCGCTGCTACATTCACATAGTTCCTGGCACCAGCCAGCTCAGCAAGCTCCTCCTGAAACTGCTCCAGACTCTGAAATCATTTCTATTAGGAAACCAGTCATGCTCTAGCTAGAGCCCTAGCTGACTCTTTAAAGCCCCCAAAACCACTAAAACACTGGCAGTGGTCAGGAGCCTCTGATGCTGCCCAGCTTGTTTTGGCAGGCCTGAGGGTCTAGGCTGCAATGAGACCCAAGTCTTCTGTTGCTCTCGGGCAGTATTTTCCCCACACAATTCTGCACTTCCTGCCTGTTTGTACAGAGGAATCAAACTCCAGTTTTTTCTTAGTTGCCCTTAATGCTATCATTGTCCCTTTCTCAGTAAGAAGAAAGGGAGCTTTGCTCAGCGCAACTGTATTTACTCAATTTATCGCCAGAACTGCCTGCAAAGTGTGTCACTGCTAAAAAATTGCCACAGTTTGTAAAGCTTATGATATTTTCAAGAAATGTGTAAGGTGAAAATACATATTCAGGCTCTAAGGTGCTTTCCCAGCAGCAAGACTGGGACTGTCTGTTGTGGAAACTCGGAGAATCTGAGCAGGACAAGCCTCTTGCTAACTATAGCGCTGAGACATGCTCCCTCTGCCCTCCCTCCCAAGCCTGTTTTTAAGTCCCTCTCTGAGGTGGGTATGTTAGCCCAATCATGTTGTTACCTGCTGAACTGCAGCAGGCTTGTTTCAGTGTTTAAATTACTTCTTTGCTTGTCTCAAGTGATGATTCATTTTGATTGATCAGCTTTGAGCTGGGCGTGAAGGCAGCCCTGACTGCTTCATTACTGGTACTGCTAAGCTTTGGATGAAGTTGTTTTTTTACCTTTTAAAGACACTGCCTGTTGCAGGTCCCCTGCCTGTTAGATTTGCTCCTTTTGCTGTCAATGGGAAAATCCCCTGGGCCTTTCTGGAGCTTTCCAAAGGTATTTGTACCAAACTAATTTGGAAATCTTGGACTTCTAGGCTTAGGGCTTGTTCATGTATGAGTCAGTTGGAAATGAGTGTATTGGTTTTGAGAGGTTGGTATGTCCACTGCCCTAAGTCTTGTGCAGGTATTTTAGTTGCTGCTAACTGATGGCAAAATCAGCCTTTTAAATTCTGGAGTAAATGATATAGATGGAAGATAAAGAACAAGGAGAAACAAAGTGGTGCCAGTGTAAGAAAAGAGAAAATAACAGTGTAATTATGTCCTTAGCAAGCAAGGCAGAGACATAAGTGATGGCTAAAGCTGGGTGATAGTATATCACAGATAAACCTGCATCTGTGTCCCAGAATACTGAGAGTTATATGTATAATAATAGTCCAGGGCTATAACTCTAGATATGGGTTAAACCAGCTGCTTTCTGTAGCCCTTTTGTGTCTCAGTTTCCCCACCTGTAAAGTTGGATAGTAGTAATTTCCTCCCAGAAGGGCTGCCAGTGCTGGCTAGAAGCTGCACTGTGTTATAGCATTAAGGAAATGGTGGCTATTATTAATCACTCTTTATATTTTTTCAACATTCTGCATAAATAAATTTTGTTTGTTTTGGTTTTTGAAACTTGGAATCGATGGCTGGACAAAATTGTAGCTGGAAGCTGAGAGGTATAAGACAGACATCCAAAATGCTACTCAGTTTGCTCTGTATAGGACAGAACTGCTGAGGCTGCATCACTCGCAGCTCTTGAGCCCAGTGCCAGCATACAGAATTCCCTCCTTACAGCTTTTCCATTTCATGTGCCAAGTATCCAGCTCTTCAGTCTGTTCTAAATCTCCCCTAATTCTGTAATTGCTTTGGTAGTGATTATAGGCAGACTCTTGTTGATCCTTCTGTGGTTTTCCTTTATCCACATTTTTCTGTGGGCTCTTTTATTGTTGTTGATTCTTTTTTCCAGTTCCTTGCTCCCCTTTTCCAGTTCTAGCAGGCCCCATGGCTCCAGTCCAGTGTCTCCCTCCAAGTGACAGGCAGAGCCCCCTCTGCACCTGGGTCCGCCTTTCTATTAAGGGCTGTCAGGGGGAAGGGGGATCTTGTGCCTCTTTCACACTTGCAAATATGGGAAGCAAACATGTAAGTTCATGCATTTAAGAAAATGCTCTGAATCACACTTGCAGGACTGGGAGTTGCATTCAGGGATGGATTTAGAAATCATGGCAGGCAGACAGTTAAGCGTGATTGTACTGTTCCCTAAGTACCCATGGATGTCTCTAAACATAAGCACTTACATAAGCACAGCAGCAAAACAATCATGCCTGGCTGTTTGCTTGGCACATGCTCAAGTCTGCAGCCAGATTGGTTGCTACTGCTGAGGAGGGGTTGGAATAGGTGGTGTGTAGTCCCTCTCCCCTGCAGCAGCCTCCCTCCGGTGCAGCAGGACCAGTAAGCTTGGCTTTTCAGAGCTCCAGCACTCTGCCTCCGTTCCACCTTTTCTCCCTCCCCAGGGATGTATGTTCACTTCTCTAAATTGCACTTGTGAAAAAGTACCTGATAATCCAGCTTGACCAAGGGCAGGCACTGGGGTAAGTCCCCACCCTGAGTTATGTATGATGCTTGGATAAAGAACAGTGATATTCTCACTTGGTGGCAAGTGAGATCTAGATCTCTTCTGTACCACTTTGGAAGGACATGAATGATGCAAAGCTATGGTTATTGCTTCATTCCTGTAGTTTCAACTAAAACTCAGACCATAAGTCATAAAACAGGGTTGTATATTTGTGAAAAATGGATCAAGCTTTGAGGGGTTTGAGAGTTTGACCTGGTTTTGTTTTTCAAACTTGCAGCTAGTTTCAGAAGTGCTCAGCTGGCATTTCTGAAAGCAGCCCAAGGATTTTACAATGATTCTTAAGGGGGGTTATTCATGTGGGTCAGCTCATGAAGCACCTTGAAGAGTTTTGTTTTCAGAGACTGGGGCTATTCAGAATGGCAAACACTTATGACCTTTCATTCAGACTTCCCTTACATTCAGGGATTTTCCTTCTATTGAGTGGGCATTGACTACTGCCTTTAATTTTCATTTTATTCTCCGTTAACACACTTTTCAACTTTAATTTTGGGTTGAAGTAGTCCCTTTCCTAACCATGGGAGAGGCTGTTCTGTGAAAATGGCCATCTGATGTACCTTGTGGTTGAGCAGATGTTCTCTTGTTTGGTACTGAAATTCTGCTTTGAGTAATTGGACATTCTTCCTGGTTCCTCATAATTAAGGTAGAAGAAAAGAATAAAACCTGCTGTTTTGATATGAGTAATGGCTTCATTAAGTTATCTGCTTCCTCACTGTAACCGTCAGCCCAAAGAAGAGAACAGCATGACCACCAGACCATATATGATGATACTGTAATGCTGTAAGTCTTTGGTGCTGTGTTGTCAGATAGAATCACAGGGAAAGGAGTTAGGAAACACACTGCTAAATTACTTACCTCTTAACCATATGCACTTAAGACCACAGAGAGAGTCTGGCTGTTGCTAGCTGTGCTGTGTCCTAACAAAGTGAATCAGTCCTCAGAAAAAGCAGATAGCTAATGTATGAGGCTTTAGATCAGCACAGCTGCCTTGCCTCCTGCATCTGAGCATTGTGAATTGAAGCTGAGAGGCTGAACATCCGTGTTCTACTGTGGAGCAGGGAAGGGGAGAGCTGCATTAAATCCTGGCCACTGGCAAGAAGAAAGTGGCTCAGAACTGGAGTATGGCAAATCTTAGCTGTGGTGATGGCTTATGTCACTGCTGTTATTTGCATTTAGTCTTCCTGGGTTTGGCACGCGGGTTCACACGTGCATTTGGGTACACAAGGACTCATTGGTGAACACACTGTCCCCGGTGACACTGGGGACACCTAAACGGGTCTTGTTCACTTGTACAGTTACACGGACTTAACTCAGACCTCAGCCATAACTTTAAGTAGGAGCCTCTCCATCCATGTGGACCTGAGCTCCTCTCATGCTCATCTGACTGCCCCATCTCCATGATTCAGTGGTTTTGTTGATCACGAATAACAAAGCACCCCAAATGCACTTAATAAACGTATCCCTTATTGCAAGCTTGAGAGCCAGGCTGCTGAATGAGAGCAGCTGCAGGATTTATATACATGCCTACTGACAAAGTCAGGGCTTGGAGGCTCCTTGGATGTGAATTCTGCTGAACTATTCCCAAATGCCAGGGGAAGCAGTTCCAGATCACTGCCGATCAGTCCTCCAGACCCCTGCATGCTGTGCTGTGCAAAGCCTGTATTATCCAGAAATGCTATCAGAAACTTTAATCATCAAGCTGACTTCTATCTCCCTCTCCAAGATCTGGACAGGTATGTTTTTTATACGAGACTGACTCCACTGAGCTCAGAGGTGACAGGCCCAATATTGCTGCAGCTGTAAAGGTAGGTAGTAACAAGCTAGGCAGCCCTGAGTTTGAATGCCAGCTTGGGCAGCCCTTTTTCAGAGCCATTAAAAATAAAAACCTGTGTTTTCATTTCTTTTTTTCTTTTTTTTTAACTAAATAAGGATAATGATGAACTTAAGTAACCAGGGCATTTTAAGGATTAACTGTGGCACAACCAGTGCATTGTGTGAGTGAGCACTCCATTAGGGCTGCAGGGGAAAGGGAGAGCAATCAGAGGTGCCATAATATTTTAATTTCCTCAGAAAGGTGGCAGAAAGGAGGGCAGATCCTGCCAGTGCTACAAGTGTCCAGCACTGGATGATTGGGTCTTGTCCTTTCTCACAAGCGTCTTGCTGTCCTGGGCACCAACAGGAATTGTGCATGGCAAAGAGTGCAGAGCAGGGACTGAACTTTGTCTTGAGCTGGGCTGCCGGCAGCCAGCCTGCTGGCACAGAGCTCTTCCAGCTGCAGTGGACGGGTTCAGTGGGCTGACTGAACTGCCTGGCCCTTTTCTGCTGACTTAGTGCGTCTGAGCTGTTGGACTTACCAAAGTACACAGGGTGAGTCAGGTCCTGCTGCTCATGCAGCAGCGCTGGAAGTTCCCCTTTGCGCCTGCCAGGGTGATCACAGGCTCTGGGCAGTGAGGGTAGCCCTTTCTTGGCCAAAAGCCACAAGGTCTCATCTCCTGTGTGGTCTCCTTCCCCTCTTACTTCCTTTCCCTTGAATCCAGGGGCTCTCCGAGCTGAGTTGAGCAGGGCTTTTGCAGCAATCTCTCTGGCCGGGGCGCACTGCCACCACCTACCTTGAGCCTGGTTTGGCAGCTGCCTCCCCATGCTGGGCAGGATGGGTTGCTGGTGCGGAGCAGGATGGAAAACTTTGCATCCTCTCTCCAGCCTCGCAGCTGCAAAAGAGCAATTGGTCAGGAAAAAGGAGCTTGGAGGATCATACGTAAAACAAACAGAGCTGGAGAGGGAGATGTGGGTGGTTTATAGTCCTGACACCTGAGTTTCCACCTCTAAATCAGTCAGAGATACTGTTCCCCAAAGTGGAGGGTCAGGCCTGTTCTGCTGCTCACTGACTGGTCTTTGCAGCATAAATTCCTGTTTATCCTTGTTGCTGGTCACCTGGGGAGCTCTGCTCTCTGCCATAATAGCAACTTTTGCCTACTGGGCAATGCCTTCGTGTCCCAGGGCAGCACTGAGTAATGCACAGCCTTCCCACACCTCTCACTGGGAAAACTCAACCTTCTTCCCCTTTTGTAAGATGAGAACCTTCGTCTGAGAGGTTGAATGAGTCAGTTGGAGAGATGCAGTTGCATGGCTCGGCATACCCTAATGCAGCTTTGTGCTGGTCCATGAGAGTGTAGGGGTGTTTTTCCCTGGAGGCTTGTCCTTTCCTTATTTCTATACTTTCCTCCTTGCTGCAGTATGCATTACTTGGTGCTGATACCTCCCCCAGTCTCTCCCTCACCTTGATCCTTCCCTGGGCCTCTGGCTCCCTGCCCCAGCCCACCGTATGTAGCTGGCAGTGCTCGCCTCTCTCACTCCTCTGATTGCTGTATTATGATTAGTTTGGGAGATTGCGTATCTCGGTGCAGGACCCCCACATGCTGGGGAATGTGTTTGCCTGGAGGATGCTGCTGGGGGAGAGACAGCACATACCACTTGCAGAAAATGCCTTTCATGCCTACCATGAAACTGCAACACATGTGTTGCAGACTAAGCCATGAAGAATCAGCTGCTGAGGGCATCACAGCTGGGTCAGGCTCAGCAGCTGCTGCAGGAGGTGCAGCATCTGCAGCCTCGGTGGCTGCAGGTGCCACTGGACTCAGAGGAGCCTGCCCACACTCACCCCTTGAAAAAGATCACTGCTGTGTGCATGGAGTTGGGCATTGCGAGATAGAGACAAGTAAGGTTGAGGTGGCCTCTCTGAAAAGAGACCCGCTCTACACCCCTGCCAGCACTTCACTGGCATAGGAGTGCCAGGGTGGGATGTGCTGGACAGAGGGGATGTCCAGGGCTGGCATGGGATGGGTGTGTATGCCAGGTCAGGTCCAAGCCATTTTGGCAGGGCTGGATGCATGAGGCTGGCACGGTGCCTGCCTGTGCTGCAGCCGGGCTGAGCCAGCAGTCTGAATCCCTCACTCTCAGGAACAATAAATTCCCTCACTAATCTTACAAAAGTGCGAAAAAAGCTATAAATGATTTACCTATTTGAAGCCTGTGGGCTCTGCATTGTATTAAACGTTAACCTGCCCTTCTGAGCCAAGCAACTGATTCTCTTGGTAATTCTGAGGCCAGGCAGTTAAAGAAAAGGATTCTTTATCAGACAGTATTTCAGAAAAAATCCCTTCAGCCATTTTCTGTCTCATCATGTTTGGCCCTGCAGTAGAAAGCCTGCTCTACAATTTGCTGTTTGTATTTGTGCAGTCAAGCTGATCAGATGGCTGTACCCCAGCCATGACTCCAAAAATGCTGCTCACCAGCAGCCCTGCAAAGGCACAGGCACACTTTGCACACATAATCACACACACGAGGAACTATACACTTAATTGCACACATGTGCACGCATAATCACACACTTATTCAGGCACACATGCACATATACCAATACGTGAGAAGAACAGAAACTTGTCTTTTGATCTTCTGTAAAGTGTATCCCCGTGAGTATTGAGTATTAAAAGTAGTTGTGCACATCAGAGAGACACAGGCGAGAGCAGACCGGGGGACTAGTGTTCAGGAGTGGGGTTCTGCTCCTGACTTTGCCCTTACTTGGTGTACGAGGTGGGGCAAGTCATTGTGCTATTGTTTCTCCTCCATAAATTGTGACTAATGATTTCAAAAGCACCTGTGGAAAGATATTGTTACCATGGGCTTAGATGCATGTTTACTTAAGCAACAAAGCTTTGGTGGTTCAGAAGTTTTCTTGATGACAGAATTTTTTACTAACATCTCCCTGCTGGAGACCACAGTGTAACAGTAATGTAGCGTAGTCATGCAGCAGTGAGTAGAGCAGTTGCTGCAACAAACTTGGGAATGTGTGAGTGCTCCTGAGGTGTTTCAGTGCAAAGTCTGGCTGCTTAGCACTGAATCCCCCAGTGATTTCAGCTAGCTCTTCAAATTTTGCACTAAATGCCTGAGAGAGGCTCAGACAACCCTTTTTAAAATATCTGTTATAGAGGCGATAATCTACAGCTGAGAAATGGTAACAAATACCGATGGGACCAAATCATCTTAATGCAGCTCATCTACTCTCTTCCTCTGTCCCTGTGCAACACCAGGGTTAGGGCTGGGGGGCAGAACAGTTTTTTGCCTACTGTGGAAAAGTCAAACCAAACAGAAAGCCCTCCCTACTGAAATGATGCCTTTGAGCCGGTGGAATTTTCCCATGTGGATGGGACTTGTGCTCCGCACCTTTGTGTGGGTGACTCACCCAAGCAGACTGCGGAAATCTTTCCAGAGTCAGCCCAGTCCTTCCTCCAGCAGTTCAGGCTCCTGCACTTCACTGTGCCTTTAGTCATAGCTAGTCTTGATTTGCTCTTTATTCCTGTCTGTGTTCATAACGCCTCCAGCTTATTGCATTTGCGTAACTCATCGTCCAATGTGCGTTTCACAATGGAGTGATCAGGAGCATGTCTGCTCTCCCAGCAGACCCACGTGCTGAGGCGTAGAAGGAGTAGCAAAATGGAGCCTCCTCTTCCCTAGTAACCTGGGGGAGATGCCAGATCCCAGTGCTTTGGGGAGCTGGTTACAGGGTATGTGGCTCTCTGCAACCCTCTGAGCAGTGAGTAACCGCTCGCACGTAGCTCTGCCTGTGTTGTAAGCCTGCATAAGCATTTTGCTCAACTTACAGCCTTGAATGAGTCCTTTATGTGTGGGTTTGAGGAGGAAAGAGGTGTTTACACTGCAGGGTGCTGTCAGGCCAGTAATGCACTTTGAACTAGAAACTGCCTGAGTTGAGAGCAGTGCTGACCTGAGCTGCTCCGGCAGCAAAGGGCTGAATCAAAGCCGTGGGGTGCACCAGGCTGGAGGCATGAAATTCTCTCCCTTCCCTTTGCCGCGCCGGCTAAATACACTGGGATTTCCAGGGCTGGGTGTTGGTAGCAGTAATTCCCGGGGACCGTTTGTTTTCCGAGGAGATAATGTGCAGCTGCTGGGGAGGCTGAGCCCTGCTCTACCCCTGCCGGTGCCAGGAGAGTTGGAACAGCCCATAACTGTGTGTGAGATTAGGAAAGGTGTGTGCTAATTAATGGGAGTGCTGGGCTGCCCCACGGCGGCTGGAGCCGTACGCGTGGATGCGGTGGTGGAGTGCGCGTCCCCTCCGTGCCCACGCCAACAAAAGGATCGCGCCCACAGCACCCCAGGGACCACTCATCCCAACGCCTTGCCCAGCCAGCCTCACTCCTGCTCCTATGTCACAGCTTGAAGGGACGGCATGAAGAAAACCTCGTATTCAGGTGAGCAAGTGGCCGCCCCGCTGCCTCTCTCTCCTCTCGGCTCTCCCTCTGTGTCTGTAGCGGGAAAAGAAAAAAAAAACACCCAACCCCAAAAGTACAACTTACACAAGCCCTTCTCGCTCCAAGCGGCTCTGTAGTGGAGCGAGCCGCCGTTTCACTGCGTATAAACAAACCTTGTTGATCAGTGGAAAAGGCTTTAAAAGCAAAACAAATTCAGGGAGGCAGCTTGTTCCAGGCAAAACTCAGCATTGGTGGCATGGAGCTTGTTATTCAGAAGGCACCTGTGCCAGCACAGGGTGAGCCCCAGCACCAAGCAGCAGCTTGAAATTAAAACAGGATGGTGGCATTGTGTGTGACACCAGCTGCCTTTGGGGCTGGAGGTGTTTCCAAATCGGGGGTGGAAGATCCTGGATCCCCTAAAGCTGTGGGACTCTCCTCTCTCTGTTCGCCATCCCAGCTTTCCCAGGCTTGCCCTGCAGGGTGAGGGCTCTGTGCCTTCTGCTCTCGCAGGCTCCTTCCTCCCCAACTAACACGGGAGCAAGCAACCATGACTGATATAATTTCTCTAAGCCTTCTGTGAAATCCTGCCAGTGGTCCCAAGAAGTCGCTGGTGCATGATAGAGCAGACACATGTACTATGAAAGGTCCATTGCTCACCTTGTAAATCTCGGGTGCCTCCGGCAGCTCCTTCAGGTGCAGGACTTTGCTCCACAGCTGATTTCTGCTTGGCTCCAGCTACCAGCCCGTGACCCTGTGCTCTGTAAGCCCAGTTCTGCCCTGGCTTCGCCCTGGCTGCTGCAGGGACATGGTGTCATTGTGCTGGCCTCCTCCTAATGTCATGAGTCACGGGTATGGCCGCACCACAGGGGTGTTTGGGGCAGCTGCCATGCTGCGAGTCACTCGAGCCATGTCATGGCCAGCTGGACTCTGCCTGAGCTCATAAGCCACAGGAGCTGGGGGTTTGTCTTCACTCAGAAAATTCCCTCTGCGATGCCGCTGTTTATTGCTAAAATTAATTAGTAGTGTTTCTCTCTTGCACATTTCTCTTCTTTCATTAGTGTTGCTAAATGGACTGCTAGGGAGGTTTTAATAGGGCTTGTGTGCTGGGAACCTGAGAAAGCCTAAGCATGATTATTAGCACATTGTAATGGATTAAAGTGGGTATTAATGGTTGTGCATTGTGTGTAGGGAAACCTGTTATTTGTACAGGCCTCCTGAGGTGCAGACCATGGCTAAAGCAGCCCTGGAGCAGACAGGAGCGGTGTAAGAACAGACCTGGAGATAACCAGCTGTCATAAGAAAAAGCTGTCAGTATTGTGTGACCTGGTATTATGACTTCTTGCCAATGAGGCCAAGTGGCCCTTAATTGCTTTGCTTGCTTTGGGTTGATAGTGCTGGAGTGAAGCTGTGGCACTGAAAAGCCCCTGATGTGATTGATGTGTCTCTGGTCAGTGTCCAAACCCACCTTTGCTTGGCGTTGCAACTGAGGTCAGTTGACATCTGGTTGGTACCTTTCATTCAGAAGGGACTGCAGCTGTATTTTGGAAACAATCTGTTTGCCTTGAGATTTCCCTTGGTATGGGGCAGTGATTTAAGAATGAACGGAAGAATTACACTAGCCAGGACACACTACATTGAAGCAACAGGGTAGTTGCGCTGTGACCACCACTAAGCTTGCAAAAAGCACAGGCAGCTCTTCTGCGCAGCTCTCGTTTGCATGTTGCAAAGGCTCCACTTCCAGCGTTGCAGCTCCTGGCCGTGCTGTGCTGGGGCCTTGCCTCTCGCTGATTCATTGGGCAGAAAGGCACTCGATGAATCACACACTGTGCTGGGGAGGCTGCCTTTGGAGAGCTGCCGCCTCTGTGCAGGGCAGAGCCAGCCTTCCTTGTTCCACAAATCTGGTGGTTTTACAAATCGGGGAACAGCGACAGTGGCTTGCTTTGGGGAATTTCACTGGGAATCCAGATTACTTCTCCAAGACGTGAGTAAGATGTACAGAGTGCTGCAGAGCCTCTGAGCTTTCTATTGCCAGAGAAACTGGTGAGGTGACAAAGCGACTTCTCAGCTGCAAAGACTGTGCTTTCCAAGCATGTTGCTGACAACCCCTGACAGGCTGGAAATGCAGTGCCTGGCTGAGAATCTCCCAAAAGTGATGACAAAAGGAACAAATAAGCATCTTCTAAACACTTTTTGAGATTAGGGAGCATCCCTTGCTGGCCTTGTTTGCTCATTTCCAGTATATTCTGGATCTGTTCTGTGGACCAGGGTCCCACTGAACTCAGCTGGAGGATCTCACTTGACTTCATGGGGCTGAAGCTCCAGCTCCCTCCTCCTCTGTGAACACAGCAGTGCCGCTGTAGTGTTCTCCTGTTAGCAGGCTGCTCCCTACCCCGGGCAAGATTTACCTGAAGTACTTCAGGGGAAATCATTACCCATCTGCTATGACTTCTGAGTGCATGCCACGTAGGTGTGGTTGGAATAAAGCGTTTGCCTTCAGATGCTTTACCTCTTACCAGCAGAGAGAGGCTCAGACCTTTGTGCCGTAGCTGTGGGCGTGTGCAGCTCAGCCTGGGAGTGCTTTTTTTCCTGGAACTTCCTGGCAGCAGTGGTAGGAGGACGGGAGGGGGTGAAAAGGGGATTTTACACTGCAAGTTAAAAATGAGCAATAACTGCTATTGAAGCCAGCTCTTACATGTTTGCTTTAGGGATGTTTATTATTTCAGATGCTTAAGGCAAGGAGAGTTTTTTCTGAGATGTTTTACTTGTCCTGGAATACTAATTTTTTTAAGGATTTTTCAGTTGTCATTTTCCATTTACTCAAGCACAATTGCATCTCCAGAGAAGCAATAGACTGGATTCATGATAAATGACATGATGATTTATAGCTATTTTCAAGGATGGTGCAAATTGTTTTGGCCAAGGACTGTTTGCAGTTTCAGGTTTATGTAACGTGTTGGCATGCACTGAAATAAGGATTGACCTAATTACCTCCAGAATTATCCATAGTGGTTATGTGTAAGCCCCCCCCTAACCTAAACTGTGGAGTCCTAATTTATTGCTTAGGCATGTAGGGAGAAATAACTCCTCATATATGAGCTGAGGCTATAGGGAAAACTGCAGGAGTAACAGCAAGAACTGTGATCTAATCATTGCATTAGGATTTGGGAACAATTTTTTTCCCATATCATGACTCGCAAAATGATTCCCTATAAAACATGGGCAATAGAATGTAAGTGAAATTGGAGGAGTTGGCTTTATCTAGACTGGGAAGCTTTGGGGAAAGAGCTCTGTCCTCTGATGGGTTGGTTTATCGTATCCCAGGATCCCCTCCCTGCCGCAGACCCATTGTGTTGCCTTCGTGCTGACACAGCATGGCATCCTGCAGATGCTGAACACCTGTGGCTCTGGTCTAAGGCAGCAGCAGTTACTGGTGTTCGGAGGGGGGCAAGTCAGGTTAGTGAGCCGCCCAAAAGGCTCCCTGTTGTGCTCCAGTATGTGCAGCTGGTGGAAAAAAACAAGTAAGCTCTTGGTGGGGGTGAGAGCGAGCTGTGGTGTGTGGCTGTGATAGCACAGGGACATGCACTGCAGCAAGCACTCATCTGGTGGTAAATGAAGGAGTTCATCACAGTGCAATGAAGAAGCGGTGGGTAGACTTGGTCCCCCACCTAAATAAGCATCAGGGGCTGTGGCTGGACAGGCGCTGCCTGTTGAGGGGGCCTCGGTACATGTCTGGCTGCAGCCAGTCTTCTGAGATGCTCTGGAAGAACTGAGACTGAATCTTTTTCAGGCTGATACTGCATGAGGGAGGCCCACTGTGATTCCCTCAATGGCTTTTAACCTCACTGTCATAAATGTTGCTGAGTGGGGCAGAGATGACTCGGTGTTTGCAGAGCCCCATTGTTCTCTCCTGAACCGGACCCCATCTCCTGTCAGCTAACTGGCACTGTGTTTGTCTAAGCCTTGGAAAAATGAACAGAGTTGTTCAGATTGATTTTTTTTTTTTTTTTAATTTAGCTCAGTGGCCAAACGGCAGTATCAAGGAAAAAATATTGATTGGATCCAACAAAAATATTCATTTAATTTGAGATTGTCATTTTGAACAGAAATTAAAAATATTTTGTTTTGAATTATGTACAAATAAAAAAGCTCTTTTTTTCCAGTTTAAACTTACAGCTACCTCTTACTCTCCAAAACCTGCATTGCTGGGCCAACAAGCTATCACTAAAAAAAAATAAATTATTGCACTGAGGATTTGCGATCAAACACAAGAAGCTGGATCCTCGGTCTGGCTGTGCAACCCTATTGCTCAAAACCTGAGTTCAGTGTGAGCAATGGCTCCACCAGCTCAGATGAATAAACTGTCCTGTTGCCACATTTCCACCTGTTATCTCTATGTGAAACAGCCCTGCCTGTGCCTGATGCATGGAAGCATGAAGCATGTCTGTGGTGTCTCTGTTGCAAATAAGTGTTTAGCCGCTGTGGATCGAGAGCAGAGCACTTGGCAGTTTTGTAGCAACAAACCGGTTAATGAAGAGGCACAGCAGCCACTGGCATGGCTGTGTAGTGCTTGTGCAAATAGATGGTGTAGCCTGCAGGAAGGCTTCTGGAGAATAGCAGGAGCAGAAAAAAGGCCAGGGTTTCTGTTTTCATCCCGTGCCCTCACTGCTTGGAGGGACAGAGCTACCACTGGAGCCACAGATGGTGGAGCAGTTCCCTGGAGATCCCAGCATGCTGGTTTTTGGGCTGATATTTGTGTCTGTCTGCTTTTATTAGAGGCAAAATTTCTGTGCTGGGTTGTTGTATTGTTTACAGGCAGCTCCTCTCACCCTGCTCAGAGGATGCCATTTTGGCTCTTTTGCTGCTACCCATCCCTGCCTTTTCCCTCTTCCAGGTCTCTGTGCTCAAGCACAGCAGTGAAGCCTGGCCTGGGCGTCTTTCCTTTCCCATCGGTGGCAGAGCAGAACTGAAGCATTTGTAAAGTCAATGTGCAGTTGTGCAATGTGTTTGTAGAGGTGAGGGTGGGGGATGTGAAAGGGAAGGAAAAGGGTGAGGAGAAAGCTTTGGAGCCCAGGAGGAGAGGGAAGAGGAGGGATGGTGGTGCTGGCAGTGCTGTCATGGGGTGAACTGTCCCAGGAACACCGGTCCCTTGCCTGAGGCTGTGGAAGTTTTGCACTACCTGGTGTTGCGTTGGCACTGTGTTACCTTGTGTTACTGAAATAGCAGGAAGGAAAATAACAAGGACTACAAAATGAACTGGTTTCTTGATAATCCAAGAATAGCAGGAGGCTGGTGCACAAAGGGCTTTGTATCTTCTTTTCAGGATGCTGGAAGCTCTGCAGGTTGTCTTGGTCAGCTGCATTGGATGATCTGCATCATTCAGATCCATGTGAAAGCTGGGTGATGCCAAATGTCCACGGCCTCCCATCCTTGTTTTAAACCTCCAAAGAAAAGAGAACAAACGTAATGCAGTTCCTGTACGGCAAACACTTGCTCACTGTTTCGGACAACCGCATCTCAGACTAATCCATGCCTCACACTCGCTTTCCAACCAGTGAACAGCAGCCACAGTGCCTGCTCACATTCACGCATTCTGCCTGGTGGGTTCTCTTCCCCAACCCCCTTCATTTATTTATTTATTTATTTATACCACTGGATATATCACATCATGCCGTTCCCTGCTCCGTCCCTTCCTGAGTCCCTTCCCCATTGCTGCATGCACGGTTGGATGTGACCTTTGATGTTCCTGCTGGCTGCTGCCCCCGGGATTGTTGTTTGAGCTATAGCAACATTTAGAGATGCCCAGAGAGAGTGGGTACCATTGCTCTGAGCACTGCGGGGATGCAGGGTAAAAATGTGCATGTCCTTCCCTCCCTGTGCTTCTGAATTTCTCAATGACTGGTGTATGATGGCCAGCAGAGGCAAAGGCCATATGAGCAGGGCAGTGTTGCAGACTGTGCTCCCAAGCCAATGCCAAGAGGCAGCATTGCCCAGTTCTGCACTGTGTGGTTAACAGCTAAAAACCTTTAACAATTCTCCTGATTACTTTTAAAATGAAAAAGGTGTATGCTTTAGGGAATTAGATTTCTAATGTGCCTGTACTCTCTTGTGGTAATAAAGCCTGTAATTTTCCTACAGTGCTACGAATTGTTGGAGTCTCTGATGGACAAAAGCACCCTGATCCTTGGACAGATCATTCTTAGCTGCCTTCAGGGCCTTGCAGTCTTTTTCTGTGGCTTAGTAGATATCAAGAGCTGTTGATGGCAGATGGCGTCAGTCCTGGCAAGCTTACCTCTGCGCTTCCTTGCTGCAGAAAATGAAGTGGGACTCTGGGATGTCCAATCAAAAACAATGATTGTTGTATTTTACTCGCCTGCTGACAGAATATATTGCCATAAGTGTCAACGCACTCTGCCATCACATGTTTCTGATGGCTCGTGATGATTGACGTAATCTTGTTAGAAAAAAATTTTCCTATCGTAGCACCATGCTGCTCTGGGGTGGCAGGATCAGCGTGACTGGTTTGGTTGGGTGCTCTGCTGTTGCCAGATTTTGCTGGCATGTGCGGGCAATGGTAGAGCTTTGCTTCAGGTAGCAAAACATCCCAACATCTGTTAGGAAACAGTTTGGAGAAGGAAGGGAATCCAGCCTGTGGAGAAAGCCAAATAAGAAACGGCACTGCAGAAAGTAACAAAAAGCTGTGAGGGGCCCAATGGGGTGATTATCCACTTCCCCAAAACACCGGTCATCTTCCCATGCCCACCTGGGGTGAGCAAGGAGAAGTGGTGCCACGTGGAATGGGGAGATGTTGCTGCAGAGAATAACTCCCTGCCCGCTCACTGCTCCCTGTGAGGCAGGGAAATCCCTCCCAAAAGCAGTGCTGCCAGTTACCACATAGCGAATGGGGCTTTTTGTGTGAGGCTAACCTGTCCCCTCTCAGACAAGAGATGTCGTGGGTTTTGCAGCATAAGGTGGGATCCAAATCCGGGACAAAGTCTGTAGAAGAGGAGAGGACTTTGTATCACGGTGATTTGTGAAGATTTAACCTGTCGAATAGATGTGAGAAGTCTCTCCTTGGTTTTTATAAGCTCCCTGGTGGTATGCAGGAGAGGGTGGGATCCACCTGTCCCTAGGGGTGATGCTAACTGGCCATGCCAATGTGTTTAACAACACACCAGGGAGTTTCCCTTCCCGCCCGGTCCTGGTGTCCTCAGGAAGAGCAGCCATGCTCATGCAGCCCTTATTCCCTACGGAAATTGCATGCAGCAAGCAGTGGTACGGTGAGAGAGAGGCAGCAGTTAGTGGTGAGTCAGCCTGTTCCCACACTGGCCTGCAATGACTTACCAGTGACAAGGATGGCTCAAAGCACCCTTTAAAGGGTTTATGTTTAAGAGGGAGTTCACAGCTGCCTGGGAAGCTGCTTCCTTCTGTGTATCTTGTCGTTCAGGCAATAGCGCAGGCTTGCAAGACCTTTCTTGCAGCTGCTGTGAGATGGGGCACCTGGTTTATCACTGTAAGAGCCCAAAAGAGAATCCTGGCTTTATCCTTGTAAGGCAATTTCCACTGTCATGTGCACAAAATAGCGTCTCACGGGGCATGGTGGGGGTCAGACATCTCTAGAGCACAGGCCAGCATCGGTGTGGGATGGCACCAGGAGGACAGGCAAGGAAAAGGTTTGTCCAGTGGTGCTACATTTGTGAAAATAGCTGGCTGGGCTGGGCAGAAGGGGGCTCATTGTGAAGTTCTTGCTCAAGCTTTAACACTGATCATTGTGCTACAGTCTGAAGGATGATATAAGTTACCTCCATGACCTGAACTTTTAATTTTGGTGGGGGCAGGTTCGAATTTGATGCCCAGAGCATGTAACTGTCCCCTCCATTTCCCTCAAATACTGTGCTGCCTTCGAGGCTCCCAGGTTGAGCAGATGGAATTTAAACTGGAGGGACGATTGCAAGCTGGAACTAGCAGCAAAAAGGGTTTTTCTTTTTTTTTCTTTTTTTTCTTTGTCCATGCCAGACGAGTATTATTTACAGGAAACAGTTTGTGCAGCTCTGAGATTTGTTTAGAGAAGGAGTGTAGGGGGAGGAGACAGCTAAAGGCATAATGAAAATGAAAAAGGTCATGGTAAAGCTCAAGAAAGTTCATAATTTCCTGGCGTGGGAGTGTGGCTATTCTGGGGACCGAGGGAATAACGGACTTCTGGCTCCGGTTCCCAGGGGGAGAAAGCGCTCGCCAAGGCACTATCTGCAGAGGAACCAGCTCCCTTTGGGAAGAGCTCAGCACCCAGCAGCTCTCCCCAAGGACTAACAGGGCTGAACCCAAAGCAGCTGCTGGGGATACAGAGGGTCCCTGATGCTCTGCTCATCCGGAGTCAGGTCCCTTTGCAGGCTGTGGCAGCGATGCTAGGGAAACTCTGAGCTCATGTTCTTGGGGAGCAAGTTGGAGTCCTGAACCTCAAGAGCAGGCCCTGGGTGCAAGTTTGCTTTGGTTTTGATGTTATCGAGGGAAATAGGGATTGCCTATCACTTTATATAAAGGACAGAATAAACAAAGGAAACAAGGACAAGATGCCCTCAGCAGTTACTGCTGAGAGGTGGTGTTGAATGACTCAGTGGCTGAGTTGCAAGTGCCTGGACACATACAAATAAAAGTTGCTGAGAAGAATAACAGATCTTGGTGTGTTACAAGTCAGGACAAAGGACTTGCACATGACAGACCATGGGAGGTGGCCGGGGTTTGTTCGAGTGAGTTTAAGGTTGATGAAAAGCTGTGAGTTAATGCGGCTGGAGGGTTTGTTTTGCCTGCAGGAAAGGTACGGCTCTGGGCTGCAGAAGAACAAGTGTCGCCCACCAACTCAGCTGGTGGGGAGCTCCCAGCCTGCCCAGGTCTGTGGCCGGGGGGTGTCAGCCACCAGCACTCTATAAATGCTTTGCTCTCCTCATATTCCATTTCCATCTTCCTTCCGAGATGACTTTCAATTAATTTTTAAACTTAAAAGCAAAATATATGTATTTTGATCAGTAGGAATGAGGATGAAACATAATTCAGTGCCCACACAGAATTTAATTTGAAGCATTGAAAGTTGATGTTGTTGCCAGTCCAATCCTGAAATGCCGTAGTCCTCCTCATCCTCTGGTTTGCTCTGGGGAAGGTTTCCGACCTTGCTGATTTTCAGTGTTCTAGTCATAAAAGGAGTCACGTGTGCTGTATTGCTTTTATCTAAGGTTGATTGCTAGAAGCACCATAAGATCCTTAAATTCAGACCTTTATTATGTGCCCTTGCAGCCCTGTCTGTCACACGAAAGGTTTTTTCCCCTTTGGTGTCCTGCCTTCGCATGTTTGAGAGCATGTTTTATCAAATTGGGCATAATACTGAGAAATGTGGGTTTGCGTTGTGCTGAAGCTCTACCAAAACCACCACATGCTACCATGGGATTTCAAATGCCTTTTTTTTTTTTTTTAAATTGTTTTTTTTTTTTAGCAGATAGGTTATGACTCTCAGAGTTGTTGAGTATTTACTGAACAGTTCATACTTACGCAGCCTGAAGGACTAACATTACTGTAGCTACTTGCCCTTCGACGTTAATCGTCATTCAACTACATCTGCGTCTATAAACGCTTTCCCAAAGTGCTGTGCTGACAAGTGAGATGCTTCAGTTGGCGAGTCTCACATCTGAGCATGGAAAGGCTGTTGGTGCTGTGGGTTGCTGGGGGATGTCATGGCTTGGGTGGTCTCTCCTGTCCCGCTTGGGAGCTGCAGCGCAAGGCTCTGATTTATTTCCCAGAGTGGGTTTTTGTCAGATAAACCTCCCAACAGTGATGTAAAATAATCTGACAGCTGATTTCTGCAGTTAATGTTGGGAGCGATGAGTTAACGTTGGGAAGGATGAGCTCAGCCCTTGCGAGTTTGATCCATCTGCAGAGGTTTCAAGCATGCCTCCACTGCTCTGCTCCGTGTGCTCCTTCACGGACCAGCTGCTCTCTAGGAAATTGGCATCAGGCACCAATGTTTTAAAATATATGTCAGGCTTTTCGGACAGTGTGTATGTGGTAGGGAGAGGGGAGGAGGATGTCTGTGGCTGAAGGGGTTTTTGGTTTTGTGTTTGTGTTTTGTTTTGGGTTTTTTTGATGTTTGGCTTTGCTAAGTTTTTAAGCATCATGGGAAAAGTAAGAGCCCTGCACTTGAGCTGTGGTGGAGAGGCAATAGTAAAGAGTTGTTTCATAATATGTGTCTGGATTAATGTTCAGATCTTACTGAGCCTTTTATGTCCTTTGGGCTCTGAATATAACTATGGGAGCCCCTGGGAATGGATAGAGGCCGGAAAAGCCTCCTGTGTCAATGTACTGGGTGCTTATTATTGCAGGCATCTGTGTTAGACCCTTTTATAGACTGCTCCTGTTCCTTGGTGGACAGTTTTCTGGCTGCTGTTGGCACGGTTTGTAACACAGGAGAAGGGTTAGTGGCTCCAGACACCAGGAAGCAAGGAGCTGGAGGATTGGTCCAGCACATAATCACATGGCCCCTGGTGAGCTAGGAGGAAAACCTGACCTTAGTCCTGGGTAAAAATAAACAAAATGTCCTCATTCCTAACCCTGTGGACATATTTCTGTGTCCAAAGCCCCTCCATCTAATGGACAGACTGCTACTGAGAAGCATAGCAGTGGTGAGAAGTGTTTCCCGCAGGTCAGGTGTACCCAGGAGTATGGGTCAGCGGATGGAAAAACAGAAGCTGTGCTGGAAGAGCATGTACACCGGTGGAGATTGATGGTGGAAGACCAGTACAGGAATGTGGAAAGGCAGGAGCAAGGGCTGGGCTTGGAAGGGTGGGAGAGGAGGATGCAGAGCCAGTGCACAGCACAGCCCACAGTGCTGCTGGGCTCGGGGAGGGAGCAGAGATGCAACAAAGGAAGCGACTTTACTGATGCACTGAATGTGTTTCCTCCTCAGACACCCCAGGAAGCAGAGCATGAGCCAGGACATGTTGGTCTTTGCCCCCGGGGTCTGAAGGCGGGGGGGAGGGGGGCACTAATAGATATTTTGAGTATTTCTGCTGCGCGCTCCCAACATGCACTGAAGGTGGGGAAGACAGGGACGGGAGGTGAACGAGGTTCCATGTGCTTCTGGGCCAAAGGTGGTCAACTCTAGGGAAGGAATAATAGAAAGCATCAAATCTTGTAAGGATGCAAGGGAAAAAACACCAAGACAGCAAACAATTTCTTCAGAGTTATGTGCTAGAATGAATTAGAATAGCCATAAGTTGTACTGGGGCATACTGGGAGGGATGCTGGAAGAGAGCTGTGATAGCATCTGAGAAGGTAAGAGCTATACAAGTAACCCTTGAATTATTTTACTGTTGCATTTCTTTGTTATGAATGTTCTTATAAATAGTCTGATGAGGTAGTAAGAGTTCTCTTGAGTGCAGAAAGAAATTTTTTTTTATTGATGGTTTCTGCTCTGCAACCACTTCACAGTGAGGTTGGACGTCTGCATAGGGATTCACCTTTCCCATGAATAGCACAGGAGCCATAAAGAGTTTGTAGCCTTGTCTTTAGAACTTCCCTTGTATAATCACAGCACAGGTAGAGGGCGCATGGCTCTCTTTAAACTTGTCAGACAGCCCCCAGGCCCCTACGTGTGGGAATTGTGCCTTCTTTAGCACGCCTTAGTACCTGTGGGGTTTCAGCTCTTCTCAGCCGACCAGTAGAAATTACAACCACAGGGGAAAAACCACACTGGTTTCTTAGGTCAGGAGCATTCAGGACCAGAAGTTGCATGTTCTTTTTAAATCTACATGGTTTGTTACAAAAAGTGTCACTGGATGGAGAACAGTGGGTGAGAAGAGGAGGAGACACGGTGTTAAAAATACTCATCTTATGTTCAGTATGGCAATAAAATGTGACTGCATATGGCGAGTAGGCTGCTCAGGTACCCTGCCAATGAGTTGTGGCTTTTCTCCTTCCTCATCTCCTCCTCTCTGCTGACTGTGGGCTGCCAGGGCTGCCTGAGTAGGCACTGGGGCAGCTGCCTTACCTGGGACTGTTCCATGCTCTCCTGCTTTCTGTCTGGAGATGACCTTGTTTGAATTTCTAGGAGAGCACAAAGCTTGCCAGGATGGGTTGGTTTGTGTTTCTCTCTAAGCAAATACTGGGCTGTCACGTGGACCTGGAGCAGGTGGCATGCAGCACCTTGTCCTATTCCAAGGTACTCACAGTTTCAAGGCAAAATCATGGCTTATTAACACAGCCTGGAGGACCTCCTGTTAACCCTGTTGAGTGGAGGATGTCTGGGTGTTTCCACAAGGTTCTGCCACTCACTCTGCACTCATAGGGCTGCAGGGATGGGGGCAGGCTGGGGAAGCAGTCAGCCCTGCAGATCTGATGGGAGCAGTCTACTGCAAGGCTGGCCGTGCGTGGTTAGGTTTTCTGGCTCTCTTCATGTAGCCAATCTGTCCTGGCTTCTTACACAGGAGGGAATCCTAAGGACATGGTAGGACCCCAGATAGATAAGCTGGTTAAGTGCAAGCAGACTATTGAAGGAGAGCTGCTCTGCCTGGCACCTGGTGGCTTTTCACACTGAGAATCCAGTGCACAGTGTTAGAGGTTTGCAAAGGGAACAGTCTAATTCTGATCTTCTACAAGGTGAACTTCTCCCGGAGCTGAGCCTGGATGCTGTTGGTCCTCTCATTTACAGGGCTCTGACAGTCTGCCTTCCACACCTCAATTTGCAGTCAGCTCCGTCCCACCTTCCTGCAAGCACCTGCCTGGGGTACTTGTCACCCTAAGCTATATCTGTAGTTGATGATGATAAAATTTGGAGATTCAGCACATGTGGGATATGAATCTTTCATAGGAACCTCCTGCAACCACTGATTTGGGGGAGTCTAATGTATAGATTAGACCTTTGCACTGGTCCTTGCTGAATCACATTGCATCCTATTTGGGTTTTCTGTTTGTTGGCCCATTTCCAGTGTATCGGGATCAATTTGAATTCTAATATTCTCTAACATATTGGCATTTCATCCCTACTTGGGATCATCTTCATCTTTTATAACTTCTTCATTTCCCGTTTCTGGTGGTTAATGAATGATGTATCCTCAGTTCAAAACACAGCTGCGAGATCAGGCCTTGGATTAAAGACTGCCTTGGCATAGTCCCTCAGAACATCCTGGAAGCATCCAAGCCCTGTTGCCTGTAGATTATGGGCAAAATAAGACTATAAGCCAAGTAGAGACTCCTGCTTTGGGGGCTTTACAGCCTCCTCTGCTTTTCAAAATATGTAATCATAATCTTTGCAAGATTAAACACTGTTTCAGCTTTTTTTTTTTTTTTTTAAATTTTACTTTCTTATGGAATAAACCGATGGTGACAGATGCCCAAGAGCCCTGGAGGTCAATGCTTTGTTTACACATAGGGAACTTAGGGCATGAGTGGTGACAATTCCCTCCAGAGAGGGACACGGCTGTTTCTCACCTCCTGGAGCATGGGGCTACCTGGCAGTGGCCTTGCTCTGTGCTGGTATCACCAGGGCAGAGCCCTACAGAGGGACTTTGGGCTCCTCCAGGGGATGTGCTTTGTGAATAAACATCACGTTTTCTCCTGTGCTCCTGAAGCCTTCCCAGGTGTCCATGGGAAATTCTCTGTGAAAGGCATATGCTTATGCCACTTTATTGCCAAGGAAACTGAGCTGCAGAGAAACAAGCTGCTTCATTTGGTTTGTGTGGCCAGGTTGGGGTGTAATCAGATATCCTGACTCCTGCTCCTTGTCTAATGACTGTGCAGATAACTAAAGTGCTTCAAGCTCAGAGCACGAAGATCCTGTATTACAGAGGACTGAGGCCTGGAAAAAACCAAGGTGGAATTTAATTTTGCCTAAGTTGAGCTATCTAAAAGCAGCTCTCTGAATCAGAGCTGGTCCCTGCAGCGTCTCTCCAGCCAGGGGCTGTCAGATGAATCACCCTGTCTATCTTCCACTTCCATCTCAGGATGGAGGTGACTCACTGGCTGCAGTGCCTGTCTCCTTTTACTACGGAGGGTGTCTGGGGCTCCTGCTCAGACTTTTAATGTGCAAACGCTCAGGTGGGTGTTGCCCTGAGGCTTGTAGGCATCTGTGACAGAGCAGAGTCCGATCCAGGCCTTAGGATGATACCAGAGGTCTCCAAAATAGTGGGCATCCTTCCTTCACAGATGCTAAAACATGTGGCCACCAGTTTGCAGCAGCAAGCAGTGGTGCAGCAAGTGACTGCTTGGTGTATCAGCAGTTTTCAGAAGAAGTAGCAGCATCCCTCTCTTCAGTTGGGGCTGCTTCCCCTGACCTGCTCTGAACAGAGCTTGTTGAGGAACAGCTGGGTCACATTGAGGACAGGCACCATTGCAGATCTGATGTCTCAGAAATAGTAAATACATTTAGTCTGTGCCAGTGAGCATTATTCTCTGGCTCCAAAACTGCTCACAAAGAGGTGCTTTTGTGGAGAGGAAGAGGGGTGCCAGCAGGAAGCTTGCTGAGACAACACAGAAAGATTTTCTACCTGTGATCTCAGACTCTGGAGCTAAGGCTGGAATTTCAACACCACCACCCTCTGCCACCCCGAGCATCCTCCCTTGGCCCCTCATGGATCCTGCAGCTCTGGACAGGGGCAGAGGTTCGTGCCTGGGTGATACTCCTGCAGGGGAAACAAAGGGTTGGGGCAGGTTTGGGCTGGAGGGACATGGCAGTGTCACAGATCCCCTCTGGACAAGAGGTCTTGGAGTCCTCTGGCTGCAAAAGATGCCATTCACGACAGGTCAGCTTGTCTAATAAACTCTGACAGTGGTATAGGGGTCATCAGAAGCAACCCGAGCCTCCAGACAGAGAAAATCATAGAATCATAGAACCATTAAGGTTGGAAGATCATCTCCAAGATCATCAGGTCCAACCATCAACCCAACACCACCATGCCTCCTAAACTAGGCCCTGGAGTGCCACGTCTACACCTTTTTTGAACGCCTCCAGGGATGACGACTCCACCACCTCTCTGGGGAGCCTGTTCCAATGCCTAACCACTCTTTCGGTAAAGAAATTCTCCCTGATGTCCAGTCTAAACCTCCCCTGACGCAACTTGAGGCCATTTCCTCTCGTCCTATCGCTAGTTTCTTGGGAGAAGAGTCCAGCACCCGCTTCACTACAACCTCCTTTCAGGTAGTTGTAGAGAGCGATAAGGTCTCCCCTCAGCGTCCTCTTCTCCAGACTAAACAACCCCAGTTCCCTCAGCCACTCCTCATAAGACTTGTTTTCTAGACCCTTCACCAGCCTCGTTGCCCTTCTCTGGACACGCTCCAGCACCTCAGTGTCCTTCTTGTACTGAGGGGCCCAAAACTGAACACAGTATTCGAGGTGTGGCCTCACCAGTGCCCCGTACAGGGGCACGATCGCTTCCCTACTCCTGCTGGCCACACTATTCCTAATACAAGCCAGGATGCCATTGGCCATCTTGGCCATCTGGGCACACTGCCAGCTCATGTTCAGCCGCCAGTCGACCAGCACCCCCAGGTCCTTTTCTGCCGGGCAGCTTTCCAGCCACTCTTCCCCAAGCCTGTACCGTTGCATGGGGTTGTTGTGACCAAAGTGCAGGACCCGGCACTTGGCCTTGTTAAACCTCATACAGTTGGCCTCGGCCCATCGATCCAGCCTATCCAGATCCCTCTGCAGAGCCTTCCTTCCCTCGAGCAGATCGACACTCCCGCCCAGCTTGGTATCATCTGCAAACTTGCTGAGGGTGCACTCAGTCCCCTCATCCAGATCATTGATGAAGACATTAAACAAAACCGGCCCCAGAACTGAGCCCTGGGGAACACCGCTCGTGACCGGCCGCCAACTGGATTTCACTCCATTCACCACCACCAAATCTTTCAGATTTGGCCAGCAGCAGCCTATGCATGCACTGTGGCAGGTCGCACATAGTGTGGTTCATTACTTATGGCATAAGGTGTGAGTCCATAAGCTTCACCATGTTGGGAATCCTCTCTCGTGCTGCTGCTTAGCACAGTACAACATCTCAGCGGTGCTGCGGTCGGTGCTTGGAGGTTTGGGTTACTCAATAGTTGTAGGCTGAGCTTTCCAGGGAGAAATCACACCAGCACAAAACAGATCTCAGTTCTGTGCCTATGTGTGTATTTGTTACAGAAATAGCAGCAACTGCCTTTTTTGTTGCAAGGATTTTCGTAGTGGAGGCTGAACACTTGTATTGTTGGGGTGAGTGACTCAAGGGAGGGGTTCTGGATGGGGCCTGAACCTCTGCTGCCCAGTTCCATTACACTGAGCCTGCCATATTCCATGTACAATGCTGCCTTTCAGTCAGACCTACAGAATAGGCTTTGTGCCTCCTTGTGTGAGCCCTCTTTTAAGAGAGAAAAGCTTCCTTAGAGGCTCCAGGCAGTGCTCCATGCTTTGAAATGGTTTTCACCTGTGGCAGGAGTGATTTCACTCTGCCTTTTGCTAGGGCTGAGCTGTTTGGCGGTGCCAGGTGCTTTACCTTTCCCTTGCTGGCAACTGCAGAAACCCGTTAGAGGAACAAGTTGCACCGGGACCGCTTGGTAGCTGGGGAGAAGAGCATGTAATCGTGGAGGAGTATCAGGTAGTGGTGGTTCCTACAGCTGGGGCTTATTTAAATGAACCTATTCTTAATTTTCCTGCTGCCCCTCTGTAAAGCTGACTGTTGGAGAGCATGGCTTGGCAGAAAGGTAGGTGTTGGGTCTAGAATTATTTTGTCCTTTACAAAGATTTAAAAGGATGAGGCAATAAGATATTAGCAGTTATGTATTGATTCTACATCTTGTTTTTAAATTAATTTAGTGTTTTTGTGATGGGTGCCTTACTCCTCTGATGTGCAGGAGCAGGATACAACAGACATATTCTGGGGCTCAGCATGGGCAATGGGTACTTCTGAGAGCGTAGTCCTTCTTTGATGCCTTTAAGTGCTTCATATGAGAGAGACTGGGGGAACTGATGGGGAATTTAATCTCAGTGTTGATTGCTGACCCCTCACAGATACAGCCTTAAGCCACTCGTGTAGCTGACTTTGGGACTGTGGTCAGTCTTTCTGTGGGTGTCTGACTTGGAGATGGCAGGGAGAACTGTAAGTGTGGCATTGATGTTTTTATGATGCATTTAGGCCCTCTCAAGATAGAGATGGAGTTATACTACTACAGTTTGTAAAGACACTTTTGCAAACTCTAGTGTAAGCTGATCCGCAACGTTAGGCACTCAAATACGTCCTAAAAATTGGCTGAAGTTCTCTTCTATTCCAATTTCCCTGCTGCAGCCACTATTAAATATAACTGTAAGATACAAGGAAAAACATTCAAAGAATGTTACTGGCTTATGAAACTGGATTGCCTTGGCTACTTCTTGGGCAGACTTAATAGGAGAAAAACCTCAATTGTATGGGTCCAGGGCTTCATCGTAGCCTCAAATTGTAACTTCTCTTCTTCCCTGATGTTTAAGGACAGCGGACATTATATCAGTAATCTATAGATAGTGCCTGAATCATTCTTTACAGTACAGCTAAAATATAAAAACATTAAATAATATATCCCTCCTGCTCCTATAGGCAGGGGAAGTGTTTGATACCTCATTTATAGGCAGAGAAAAGGATATGTGGAGGAGGAAGGTTATGTGCAACGAGTCATTGTAGAGCCGTGATGGCAGTTGAGTGGTTCCTGACTCCTCTGTCTGCAGATGGCTTTGCCCCTGCAGCCGAGCTGGTCCTCCCTGGCTGCCCACCTCAGCGTCTTCCTAGGGCCGGTTAGCCTTGAATGAGCAGAGAATCGAGATGCAACTGGAGTTGGGATTAAAGATAAGTGTAAGAATGTGGGTGTCTGATGCCCTACGGGGGCAGCTGTGATTCTGAGCTTAAATTTCGTGTGTAGGGCTACCCAGGGATCTGGTTTCTGAACCACAGCTTGTATCTAGGGATTTCTGACTTCCAGGCAATTCTGTGTGATATCAGAGGATTGCAGGGCTCCTACCAAAGTGATCCAGACCCATCATTGTATGAACACATCAATGCAAAGAGTGCATGTTTCCGCTGCTGCTGCACTAAGGATGCTCAGGTGAAAGGGCTCCAGGTAGCGTTTGTAGCCCAAAGCATATTTGTGTGGATGTTCAATGCAGAGACAAAAATGACCGTTGTCTTCCTGAGCTTAATGCTTTTCTGAGATTACCTGTTCTCAGTCAAGTGGCCAGGTAGTTTGTGAATCTTGACCCTGTGTATTTGTCTGAGTTTCTGTCTAGGGAAGGAATGGGATTTAGCGACTGTGGTCCCTTGGCAGCTCCTCTACCTGTTGCTGGTTCCTTCATCTGGATGTTACATGGCTGCAGTGGAGCATCTCTTGGTACTGGGTGGAGTCACAAGTCTGGAGTGAGACTTGGGCTTGCATGTTCGCTTCTAAGTAAAATCCCTGGCTGAGTTTTTCCCTTTACAGTGTCTTCAGAGTCAGACACTGGTCTTGAAACCAAAGGCTGCCCCTTACCTCTTCCAGCTGTGAATGAGGAGTTGCTCACTATGGCTGGGGAGTTCAAAGTGGCCAGGTCTGGTCTGGGTGTCGTGTTAGCTACAGGCACTGGCATGCCTCTGCCAAGCAGCCTGGTGGATCACCCAGGATCAGGAGAACCCTTAACCTCTGCCCTTTGTCATCAGCAGCCCTTTGGCTAGCGAGCCACTGCCTCTTTGTTCTCAGCTTTTCTCCTTTATACACCCCCATCCCTCTCTGGGAAAAATCAACATTTGCCTTTCAGAGCCTGGCAAACAGAAGGGGTCTGTATTACATCCTGATGGCAGCCCCAGGCTTGCAGGGCTCTGATGATAAATCCAGTGATGTTTGTTGTGGGGGAACCCTCTGAAACACGAGTTTGGGAGTTCTGTGTGTCTGAAGCAAGAGCAGGGAAGCAGTGAACGGTCACTGAGCAAATGCTGTGGCTGAAAAGTAAAATTTGGATTGCATTGAGGTTACAAGAAGATGGCAAGAAATTGATTTAAAATTGAAGTAAGGATGATTTCATTTTTTTTTTTTAATCTGAAGTAACACATTGCTGCTTAGTGTGCTAAAGCTGCACGTGGTGTCAGAGTGCAGCAGAGAGCTAGATGCTGGGCTGGGAGGTTTGCACCAGGAGTTCTCCTGTGTGGTCAGAGCCAGAATGTTATGGGCTTGTGGGGAGGAGAGCCACGGGGTGTCTTGAGAGTATTTGATCCATATGGAAATACCACATTGCAGTTTTAAAATTCCTTTCCCTCCTTCAAATCTGACAGTGGCTTTCTCCAACTAATCCATGGCCATTGCCAGATGAACCTGAAATTTAGGTACGTGCGTGAGTCTGGATGTTGTAAATGTTCGGGGTTTTCTGGAAGGCAAAGGATGAGCAGAGATCCTTTGTTTTGTTCTTTGTTTGCATAGTGCTCTGCATGCTAAGCCTTATCCCTTGTCCATTCAGGCTCCTGGGGACTCTCGTGCTATTAATGTTAATCATTAACTAACACATTTCTAGCTTGCTGAAGCTCTTGTGGCAGCTGGTTAATGTAAGAGTTTGATTATTTCCTTCTTTGAGCAAGGCTGCAGCTTGGATGAGTTCATCCACCTTCCCTCCTTCCCATCTCTGCCGGGATGCTGCAGGTTCTGCAGAAACAAATGGAACCAGATCCAAGCTGCTCTTGCGATGGCGTTGTGAGCTCTATGAAATATTCTTGCAAAACCCCATCAAAGCTATGACAAAACACTGCTGCTTGTAGCTCTTAGATCCTGTTGCCTCTCCCTCTTGGATTTCAGAAGCTAAGGACTGTGAGCAAATAAGGAGCGTGGTGAAGACAGGGTAAATTTAGAGGGACAAGATCTCTTCGGAAGTCTGGTTAGCTTCGTTAGCTTCAACAGTGAACTGGAAGTGATTTTAGACTTGACAGTAGTTACCAGGTCCATTCCCAATCAGTATAGCTTCACAAGAACAGTTTTCTGTTCCTCTATAAATCCTTTTCCCTTCCTTCCTGCTGCTAAGTAAAAGAATCACATAAACCAGCAAAACTGACAGTACATACAAAAGGCCTGTTTTTCCAGTCCCTTCCAATTTGTGTGGATATTTGCATTATATATATGCATTTGTACAAGTCATCTGATGTGTCAGTGTGGTGATGTGGCATCTCTTCTGCTGCCTGGCCAGATTACTGAAACACTCTAACCAGAAGGATCACAGATGATGACTAACATGCTTTTTCATATGAAAAACTGCTTGTGCTAATTTTTTTTTGTGCTTTCATGATTGTCCAGTGTATCTCTGAATGACTATCAGCTGTGAGGAATTTGTGGGCAGTAAAGAACAGACCATCACAAACAGTGGTGAAATGATCTTGTTGTTTCTGTTAAGTGAATATCTGAGGATTGAGTTTGCTCACCTCAGAATAAATGCAGGGGGAAGAGGCATGGTCTCTGTGCTGTTTGAAGGCCATTTTAACTATTGAGCAACTTGCCAAAGCACTTGGGGTCACTCCAACGTTAAAGTCTTGATGCTGAGATTGAATGTCTCTGAAAAGCCAAGACTTCAGTCAAGTATGAGGTTGGATTCATGATGACTGGATAAAAATGTGTGGTGTGGGTTTTGCAGGTCAGTCAAGGCAATTTTCTGGCCTTGAGCTCTATGGATGCATCAATGGATTTCCTGAGAATTACTGCAGATTATTTTGAGTTAAAATCTTGAATCAAAGCCTGAACTTGAGCCAAGTTTAAAGTGCTGGGTCCCCTGTCATCTTCCACCACCATGTGCGAGACTGGTCCTTCTACTAACTTAGCCCTTTGCTGTGGCCAGGAGCTCTGGGCAGGCCACTGCTGGGCTTGGAGAAGCCTTTCTAAAATTGGAAAAATTGAGGCTTAATTCTTGCTGCCTCTTATCATTAGTACAAGCTTTTGGAGCATTTTTTTACTGTTAGAATGTGTTTGGCACCTGCAGAAGTATAACATTGTGGTAGGAATATATGCATCTTGCTAATGCCAATTTTCCTGTGGTTTCCTTGAGGGTTATCTGTAATCCAGTTTCGGGCCTGGTCCTTTCTGTGTGTGAACTCATGGCTCCACTTGTATTAATAGTGCTGTGCTGATTAGCAGTGTTTTCTGGCCCCGGCCTGATGATATCTAGCTCCCACATAAGGGAAATGGTTGCTGGTGTTTCAGGACCTAGATACATCTAGCTTGTTGATGTGCCCCTGTGGTGGTAGCTGTGTTGGAGATGGTAGTGGTCTGCTCCTGTGTATGTACTCGGTGCCCCTTGGGAACAGCACCCCTCCATTCCATCAGCATCCCTCTATCCCAGTAAAGGCTCAGTTTCCTGCCAGAGATATTTGATCCAGAATGAAACCATGCACGTGGGTTGAATTTTTTTTTTTTTTTTTTTCCTAGCTGTGCTCAGCTTCTTTGGAAAGAGTCTCTATTACACAGGATCTGCAAAAGTGTCTTTTATTCTTCAGTGCATGTTTCTGATTAGTGCTGGAAATGAACATGAATTTTTTTCCCTTTTTTTAAAACATATTCCTTTTGAGGTTAATGTTGCAAGTGGATTTTAAGTTAATGGAAGTTAAGTTGTAGTTGTGTGGTTCATTGGGGTTAGACTTGAAGCAATAGAGACTCTTCTTCCTTTGCTGCTGTGCAAACAGATGTCTCTCCCTTACAGTCCTCAGCTCCTCCAGAGCCTCTCTGTCCCCAGCTGTCTCCAGTAACACCCACAGCTCCATGTGCAGGGCTCTACCTCTCAAGGTGACATCCTATGTCAGCATTAAAACTTTGCAGCTCAATCCCCAGCAGCTGGTCTCATATGTTGGAGAAGCCACTGAGGCGGTGGTTATGCAGTGTGGATCAAACCACGTGTGGATTATCCTCCCTCTGTTAACAGCTCCAGGCCTCGTTACTGATGAAGTCTTCTCCAGCCATTTTATCTCAGGAACTTGTAGAGCTTGTCTGTGTGGAGCAGGATGAAATACAGCTGCCAGCGAGGGCAACTCTCTTCCCCACTCTCCGGATAGTACCCGTGAAGTAGATAAAATGAGATAGATTTCATACCCTGTATGGTCCTGAACAGATGGTCCTAAGAGTGTTGCAGTTGATATGCACATCCTAAAAAGGGAGTGGAAAACTCCGTCCCAGCAGTCTGCACTGGTACCTCTGTCAGCTCTGCATCTGCTGCAGGGCAAGTGAGGTGACATCCTTGCTACTATACCCTCCCTAGCCAACAGCAGGGATGGCCTGAGGAGATAGCAATGGGCAGGATGGATTGGAGGAGGTAGGGCTGGGTGCCTCTGCAGTGCACAGGCTGGTGTGGATTCTGCCCTGGAGGGAACTAACTCTAAAACACCAGTGCTGTGTAGGTGTTTGTAGACACCTCTGAAGTGTCGTTCTGCTAGATGTTCTCCCACCACCCCATTCCCAAAGTTGGTGGAGTCTAGGGCTGGCTCCATGACTTGGCCTAGACCTGTATGCTCCAGGAGAGAGCCCTAGAGAGCCAGGAGTGGGGAAACGTCCGTATGAGGAAATTGGTCTTGGATGGAGACATGTCTCCAGTGCTGTCTGGACACCCTGCTGCGTTCGTGCTGGGTGAAGAAGGAAGGTGAATTATCTGATCTCAGACCCACTAGTAAATATATTTAACAGAAGCAAGGGTCATGTTGGCTGCTCAGATAACCTGGTGCTGCTTTGCTGACTCCAGCACAGTGTGGGATGGCTCCTGCTGGTTTTGGCCCATCCCTTTCTGGCACAACCTTTGTTTGGTTTGGGTTCTTTTGTTTGTTTCATTTTTTGTTTTTACTGGACTGTGTAAAGAGAGCAAGTTCCTGGGTTACATCCTCCATTGTTTGTCCACACCCCATGGTTTCTCTTGATAATGGAAATTACTCATTTGTTCTTTTGATTTTTACATGGTATGAATGTAGTGGCACGGATCACTTATTGTGAGGAGAAAATAAACTTCAAGTGGCCTGTCTCATTACTATTGTATGTATCCATAAAAAGCTTGGGGTGTATCATGCAAGAACTCTGATGTGTTTTGGAGAACGTACGTGTTGACTGTATTGGAGGTGAACATCTCTGGCAGTCCTCTTGTTAGCACTAGGTTCAGATTCAGCGAAGTCAGCTAGAAAAGTCACACTGTAGCAAGGACAGTTTCTCCAGACAGGCTGGATTCAGTCTCCCCGCTGCCCTGTGCCACGACTACATCCTATGTATTGAGGCAAGCGTCTAGAAAATGCTCCTGTTTCAATACTGGAATGCTTTACATCCATGCTGTGTTATATCAGCAGCTGCAAGAGGCATGAAGTGGTAGAACATTTGGCCCAATATTATCTGGAGAGAGTGATTTAGACATGGGCCTGGCTGGGATCTTGCTTGCACTGACACAGCCCAGTTGGAGTGATTCTTGGCTTCTGCAGTTGTGAAGGAGACCCCAGTCAAGCCCCATGTGCCTTCGGTGCTGCTGCCTTTCTGCTGTGCCGTATGGTCCCAGCCTGTGGATCTGGAGGGAATTAGTCGTTGATTATAAAACATGAAAAAAATATTGCTCAGCCAGTGAGCCAAGGTGAGGCTAAGCTCTGCGAATGTCATAACTTTGTCCTGCTGCAGCACATCCACTGGGTTGAATGAACTGTTCTTGGATTGACCGATTTTTAACTGTTGGACTCTTCCATTTTGAAGTCATTCTGCCAGGGTTGTGGGGAAGCATTCCTAATTTCAGCTAAATAAAGCATATTTCATTGTGCTTTAGTCCAGTGCACTACAGTACATTTATAGCATAGCTTGAGGGCATTTGAACTGCGTTAAGAGGGAGGACTCATAGACACTGTGTCTGGGGTGGAAACCTTTGATTTTCATTTCACAGCCCAAAGCCGGGGCTCAGACTGCTGCTTCCATGCTATAAATAGAGGTAACCCCAGAACGTGCTCAGCATGCTGATGCTCTCCAGTCCTGCCCACACTGCCAACTTCCTGGCAGTGTGTTCAGAGCAGCATATTTTTTAGCTGTTGCTTTTTTTTTTTTTTTTTTTTTTTTTTTGACACATCTGATCTTCTGTCTTGCTGGGCTGCCAGCTTTCCCTGCGCTGTTTATCTGCTTTCCAGGACTGTGTCTGGATCCTCCCTCAGTGGAGGGGCAGTGGGGCATCACAGATAGCAAGCTTGGCTTGGACTCCATAGCACTCCCTCCTCTTTCCAGATTTGCTGTTAAGGTGTTGGACAGCCTGTACAAATTGCTTGTTTGCTCCTTATTTTCCCTTTTGTTGAAAGGGGATTAACAACATTATGATGTATTATTAATGTTGTTAAGAGGGGTTGAAGCAACAGCTGTCAGAAAAACTTCCTTCTACTGCTGTCTCCAACGCAGAGCAAACCAATTCAGCTTGTCCATCTTTGGGTTTACCTATTTAAAAAGGGTGTGAATAGTAATTACAGATCCCCAGAGAAGACCTGTGAGACAGGGCAGATAAGCAAATACTCAGAAATGCTTGCATAAAAGGTACAGGCTCAGCCAGCGCATGGATGCTGTGACGGTTATGCTGCAATGGATGCTACGAGTCCTATGTGTGTTTTTTCCACTGGAGTTGTTGCTAAAGGGAATAAAGCCTATTTCCTATGTGCGATCCTGTCCAAGCTTGTAAGCTCCTCACTCTGCTTCCGTCCTGCTTTGCTGCAGACTGAATGAAGTCTTTGAACATAAAAGGATGTATTTAACTAGCTCAGCATGGCTGCCTATCTGCGTTCTTCAGCGTGCCACCCATAAGGGACAGTTTTCTCTGGTTTTTGAGCAATTATGAAAGCCAGATTTCAACACAGCACCTTGCCCACACGCAGACAAAGCAGAGGTGTTTGTTCTCTGCAAGGAGCTGAGCCAGGACTCGAGTGCTCTTGCAGCTTGTCTGAAGAAAATTATGGAGCGGTTCTTCTTGAGTGCGCTCACCAGGCATGTGCAAGACAACCAGGGGATCAGGCCCAGCCAGCATGCGTTCATGAAAGGCAGGTCCTGCCTGACCAACCTGATCTCCTTCTATGACCTGGTGACCCGCCTAGTGGATGAGGGCAAGGCTGTGGATGTTGTCTACCTGGACTTTAGTAAGGCCTTCGACACAGCATCCTGGCTTGTGTCAGGAATAGTGTGGCCAGCAGGAGTAGGGAAGCGATCGTGCCCCTGTACGGGGCACTGGTGAGGCCACATCTCGAATACTGTGTTCAGTTTTGGGCCCCTCACTACAAGAAGGACACTGAGGTGCTGGAGCGTGTCCAGAGAAGGGCAACGAAGCTGGTGAAGGGTCTAGAAAACAAGTCTTATGAGGAGTGGCTGAGGGAACTGGGGTTGTTTAGTTTGGAGAAGAGGAGGCTGAGGGGAGACCTTATCGCTCTCTACAACTACCTGAAAGGAGGTTGTAGTGAAGCGGGTGTTGGACTCTTCTCCCAAGAAACTAGCGATAGGATGAGAGGAAATGGCCTCAAGTTGCATCAGGGGAGGTTTAGACTGGACATCAGGAAGAATTTATTTAGTGAAAGAGTGGTCAAGCATTGGAACAGGCTCCCCAGAGAGGTGGTGGAGTCGTCATCCCTGGAGGTGTTCAAAAAAGGTGTAGACGTGGCACTCAGGGACGTGGTTTAGGAAGCGTGGTGGTGTTGGGTTGACGGTTGGATCTGATGATCTTGGAGGTCTTTTCCAACCTTAATGATTCTATGATGCTAAGAAGTGCTATTTAAAACCCTGAGCAGAGGGAATATGCCTCTTCAGTCTTACTAGTGTCCAAAGAAGCAGTAGACATTTAGAGAGGAGAAAATAATTAAGAAAAAAATCAGGGACTGGGTTTAATAGGAAAAAAAATGTTTGAAATTTATAATGCTGGTTATAGTGCACAAGCTCCTAGAAACGTCAGCCCTTCTCTCGCTGTCAGTACTGGAAACTGCGGGCAGAGTGATGTGTGTAGCAGCAGACTGCCCCATTGCAATGCAGATAAAGCTCTCAAAGACAGGCTGGGTGTTCATGTGTGTGGGTGGATGGTCCTGGCTCTATTTTGGCCCTTTGGCTGGCCGTCCTTTGGGGGT
>WAAD01024992.1:75479-97011 GCA_013389945.1 Fregata magnificens
TTGTTTTGTTTTTTGTGGGGGTTTTTTGGGGGGGGGGGGGGGGGGGTTGGGGGTTTTTTTTTTTTTTTTTGGTAGGATGCACTCTTCTAGCTGACAAGGTTTGTAAGGCTGCAGCTATGTTACAAATCACAGTTTGGCGATGTTCTGCAGCTTAAATTCGTGCTGGTTTAACCCCTTTGCTTTTTGTCCAGCAGATCTGGTAGATGGTGAGAAATAAAGATACTTGTTTAAAGGCTGTCACTTGTAATTAAGCAACAACATCACCCCCAAAATCTGGGAGTCTGTCACGTGTTTACAGGGTAGAAATCCCAATACAAAATATTGGTGCGGTCAGGCAGGGGTTGTGTTGAGCTGAGGAGCCTCCGTGGCTCTGTTCTGGAGCCCGACAGCTCCAGCAACTGATGTCTAAGATGATGGACACCATCCTGGAGCTATTGGTCCTCCAGCAGGACCCACCAGAGACTGAGGAGCTGCCAGACCTTCTGGGAATCTCCATACCAGGACATCATAGCATTTGGGGCAGTTTCAGAGTATAGCATCCCACACAAGGTGGTTCACTGCATTTATTATGTCCGCTTTTACTGTGCTAAGAAAAGAGAAACTGGGGCACTAATCAACATATGGTTTCTGCGTATGGCTAGGTTTTAACCAAAGGCTTGTTGAGGTGAATCCTGCTTCTTGCTGAGTTTTTCAGCATACCTGGGAAACGAGTGTTATGGCAGTCACCACTTTATGAATAGGCAGATGGGGTGGCAGAGAAGTTAAACGAATTGCGGATGGATTAGAAATGTTGCTGTAGCCAGCAGGCCCCGCTGGCTTGTGTGGAGTCTGGGAGGCAGGCAGGCATCTGGGAGTTACCGATTACTTTCTGAAATGGGTATAGGAATGGAGGAGACAGGTGTGTCTGAGTTTTGCCTTTCAAAGTAATGTATGATGTAGCATAGGTTAAGATGTCTGCATATCTTTCTCCAGCACAGTGCATGTGAATTAGCAGTGTGCTACTCCAATGGGTATGATGAATACTCTTTCATTAAAAAAGATGGAGCAGGATTAGCCCAACATCTGGATCGCCATGTTCTGGCTTAGCATCTGCCTAGAATATGCGATGTATCCCATGTTTCAGCCTGTTTAACCCCATGACAGGGTTCTTGTATATGACATGTTCCCAGGATGCTGGGTGCAATCTAGCCAGAAAGCAGTCACCCCTTGCTTTCCTGTGATGCTGAACACAGGAGCCACCGCTGTCCTTGCGGCTGAGCTGGTTGGAGAGGCCAAGCACCTCTGGGAAGCGGTTTCTTTGCAGGAGCCTCTTTGAGCTCTCTGCCAGTGCAGGGCATGTGCTGGTCCTTAAATTCCTGTGCTTTCCTCTCTCAGCAAGGAAACGTGTCTCTGGAAGTGCTGCGCTTGTTTCCAGGATATTTTATCCTGGAGCAAGATGTGAACGTGCATGTCCCACTTAATGATTTCAGAAGTTCTCTGTGGTGTTTCTGGAAACCCTAAATACATTTGTGGGTTTGAGATGTTTGAATAATAACATTTGACATCTTTAGGGAAAGGTGGAGGTCTCTCCTCAAGTGTTTTTCTGTTTAAAATAACATATAACATTCCCTTGATCGTAGAAATTATTGTGCATAGCAGATTCCCAGCAGAAAATGCACCTCAGCAGATGTAGCGTCATAGCGGGGAGATAGCTCCACATATACCATATTTGCATGAACTCTCTTGGCCCATTCAAACCTTCTTCTTGCTTTAGGAATCACCCGGACCTCCAGCGGGAGACTTCGGAGACTCAGTGACCAGGCAAGTCCAAGTAAGTTGCACGAATTTTTCTCTTTGAAACATCCTCATTCAATTAAAAAAAAAAAAAAAAAAAGAGAGAGAGAGAATGCAAGACGTAACTCTCAGAAATCGTATCTCCTGCCTGCTGTCCAGTGGCCATGGTTGGGAAGGCAAAGCTGCCTGCTAATAAATGCAGAGCTCTCTATGCTGCAGAGAGAGAGCAGTATAGATATTTAAAAAAAAAAAAAAGGAGAGAGCAATATAAAATAAAAGATTAATTACTTACTGAATAATGGACCCAGAGAGAATAATTAGAAATCCCCATCTCAATTCAAGGGGTCTACCACAGGGCAACAGAAAGCAGGAATGGCCTGAGGTTGAAATACAGCTCTAGTAATTAGTGGCTCTTTTGTACTCTCCTTAGCTATTATTTTTTATTGGATGTGGAGGTTTATGGATTATATGTGCTTGTGACTAAAGTTACACTCCTAATTGCAGCTTAATGTTTCTGAAGCTGTTTCTGATTCAGAAGGAAGCAGGTGGGAGGGGTTCTTTCTTGAAAAAGGTGTTTTCCAGCCTCAGAAAAGCAGTAGCAGAAGTCTTGGTGCTTGTGAATATCCGAGCCTTTGCGCTCTGCTTGCATGTGTGTGATACTATTTGGGACCGTCCAGGGACAGAGACAAGTTCCTGTTGCTTACCTGCATTGACCTGACCCAAATTATCCTCTGCAAGTAGAAAATTTCAGTCTTGTCATCTAAAATAGCCAAAAGGAAGGTGAGACAACCCAATTCTGGGCTTTTCCTTTTGATGGCCCCTTTTGCTGTCTCTGCCTGCCCCCCACCCCACCCCAATGGACCTGTGCTGCTCCAAAGGTCCAAACCCCTGCGGGAAGCATCTGTCTCCAGAACTGGGGTCTCTTGTACATCACAGATGTTCATCTTTTAGCAGGTGCTTTGCTGCAATTGAAATCTTCCTTCACGTTTGATTCTCTGAGATGTATGACCTCTTTTTTGGTGTTGCTGCCTCGTTTTCTCTGGGATGCTGACAGTTCTCTCTGCTTGCTGCAATCAGCCTGTTCCCCCAAGAACCCCGTTCACCTTGACACCCTGCTCTGGCCACGCTTGGTTCAGGGCTTTCGTCCGCTCTTGTCCCCTTGGGGTCTCTGTCACTCACAGTTGCTCCCTCCGGGCTCAATTTGGTATTTCAATTCATCTTCTCAGCCCTCATATCCTGTCTCGGCTCCCAGATGTACTTATCAAAACAGACTTTTTCAGCTTTTCCCTCTGGCTGGGTGGGAGGAGAAAGCCACCCTCGGGATGCCTTCCTGGAACGGTGACTTCAGCGTTTTGCTGTATCAAGGCATCAGCGCATGTGGAATGGGGATTAGTCACAGATATCCAGTTAAGCATGTGCTTAAACGCCCTGGGAGCTGTGACACTGCCTGCCTGGCCCTCATCAAATGCTACTGATAAGCACAGGGACAGGTATTCACATTATGGCACAGACAAGGGTGACAGGGGACATGGCACACTGTGATGCTGTCCTGCTGCTGGGACACTTGCTGCTTTGCATCTGGAGCTTCGCAGTTGTACACTGTCACCATCTCCAAACCTAATGTTGTGATGTATTGGTGGGAGGACGTGAGTATGGTCAGAGTAGGCCACTGCACCCCAAACTAATGTTAAATGGCAGAAAAAATGCATTGGGTGATAATTTAGTGTGGAGTCACAGTATTGGTCTGGGTGCGAAAGCTTCATGGCAGCGACCCTTCAGTCCAGAAGAACTGAGCTGTGTTTTAAAGCTGATGCTTCAAAACTCGGCCACCAGCACAGAAGCTGGTAGTTTTGAACTGAAGTGCATGTTTATCGTCTGCATGTGCAAAAACAAGGTTGTAGTCTCAGTCCTGGCACCACGTGCTTTTATATATACATATATGTCCAAGGACAGAAAGGGGAATTGGTATAGCTCCAAAGATAACTGGAGCGTAGAGAATCTAAATTGAAAGACACAGCGCATTTGTTCAAACTTGTTTTCTTTAGACTATAATTATATACTTTTCCGCTTTTCTGGTGAGAGACTTTTTAAATTTTAGTGGTTTTTTTCAAGTTAAAATCAAATGAGCAACTCAGTACTCCAGTTTACTTTGCAGTAAATATTTATGACTCCATATAACTGCCGTTCAATTTCCCCTTGTTTCAGGTCCAAATTTTCCCCTCTGCACATCTGGCCTTGCACCCAGAAGCTTTTGTTCCTGTAAAAGATGAATTGGGGTTGGGATGACTGAGCAGTGGTTAAGTGATGAAGCATCACAGAAGGGGGTTGCTTTGGGCTCTCTGCCACCCTAAAAAAAGAAAGGGATGACGTGCGTTTCCATAGCCACTGACTCTTGGGATCTAGATAGCTACACAGTCATCCGCACAGCACTTGTTGCCTTGGGGCATGCAGTGATAGTAGGAACCTGGACATCTGATGTTGACCTCTTTTGGAACCCTTATTGTGTCACTCCTCTCAATTTTTCTTGTACCTTTGAAACCGGTTGTGTGGCGTTGGCATCCAGCATTGCTCGCTGAGCAGCAATTCTGGGGCTTTGGAGCTTCAGGTTTTTTCATACAGGCTTGCTGCATAGTCCCAGGTAAGCCGATGAGGTGGGACTCATCTGGGCTGGTCAATGGAGAGACCTGGATGCTCTCAGGAAGTGTCTGAGAGCACTTACTTTTGTATGGGAAGAACAAGCTTCTTGGAGGAACCCGTGTCCCCGTAGGATTATAGGGGACTATAATTTCTTTAGGTAGCTACCTTTAGGGATACGTGAAACCTATGCTTTGTCTCAGTTTGTTTTTCTTTGGCTGCAAAAGTGGAGTTAGTATCATGCATACCTGAGGAATGCCCTGGGAAGGGCGAGGTGCCAGGTTAAGACAGTGTTCAAGCATCTCACAGTTGTAATGGGGCTCTGGCTAGACAAAGAGATGTCACAATTATTGGTACAGAAACAGCTTCTGATGTCCAGCACCCTGGAGTTGCTGACCTAAACCTAAGCAGGACCCCATTCAGTGGAAGACACATGGAGCTGGGCTCACCACTGGCTCCCTCTTTCTACACCATTGCTAGTTGTATTGGTCCTCACCCCCTGCAGCTCAGTGATGGACTGGCTTGGGGCTGCAGCTCACCACAGACAACAGCATCATCCTGGGGTGTAGCCTGATAGTGGGAGCTAGGAGTGCCTCCGCTTGAGGACTGGACGGACAAGGAAGATATCTGGGGCTTGGCACTGTCCCCCCTCAATTAGGACATGGGACCCTGCCCATAAGATTGAGTTTTGTGTGTGGTTTGGAGGCTTTGTTCAACATGCACTTCAGAATGGGCAGAAAGGAGAGGAGCTCCATCAGATTTCAGAACTGTGGCCCCTAAAATGCCACTGTTGCCTGATGTGGGTAGCTTAGGGCAATATTTTTGCAGAGTTAAGAATGGTGTGTCAGGGAAGTTACTCCTACTTCATTTTCCTATAACTGTACCTGATGAATTTGAAAGAAAGAAATATGTGCTGACATTTGCCATCCGGAGCAGCAACGTGTTCCTGAGCTGGCCAGCAAACAGTCCCAGAGCAGCTGGAGTGGAAGAAATCGGCATCATATTCCTCTTAGGTAGCCAGCTGTGCTCTGTACTTTGATTTGTTTCCAGGCTACAATTCAGTTTTTGCTAGGAGGAAGGAACTTCCCTGGCGGGGGTGATGCAGGAGGATCCAGAAAAAGGTAGAGTTTACTGGTTTAGCTAGAACAACATGTTTTTTCTGTGTAGGTGAATGCAGGGAGGAGGATGCTTTCCAGCTGTGTTGAAGCAGAACTGCTCCTGCACTGGTGCTATTTGTGGGTCAGGTGTTTTGTTCATGAGAGGTCCCAAAGGGGTGGGAGGGGAGCAGGTGCCTCAGCTTTCCTGTTTCAGCCTTTGTCTGGCTGCACGGCTGCCTGGAGCTGGCCTGAGTGGAGCAGAGGCAGGCTGCCAGGGCGAGCTGCAGTCTAGGGCAGGCACAGCTTTTCCATCCAAAAAAGACAGGGTGCTAGTGGCCCCACTTCTGCATCATCAGCAGTTGGCTGAGCATCAACCACAACTTGTCTTGGTGCTTTTTGGAAGCATAGGGCATAATTTAGAGAGGCAAGAAGCTCAAGGCCAGCTATCTGGGTTGCATTAGAAAGGGGCACTCACTGATGTCGTGAAACCTCTGTCAGGGCAGTTTGTCTCATACTGTCTAAATACTTCTCTTGGGTATGAAGCAGAGGGAGTCCCATTCCAGGCATATTTGTTGTTTGCACCAGCTTGAGCCCCTTGTTCACCCTTTAGGTTGACGGTGGTAGACAGAGGGGCCAGAAGCCACAGTGGGTGGACAAGCGTGGGCTGGAGATGCAGGACGAGTGAGATGGTTCAAAGGTGCTGGTCATGGTGTGAGCTTGTGAGCTTTTGCTTGAGGCATGAGCTCTAGGACCCCATTGACCATGACAGCACTACACTGCCATGCTGCCCAGGGCACCCAAGAGGCCTCTGCAGGAGCTGGTAGCTGGGATTAATAGAAGTGGAGAGAATATAGTCTTACATGAAAATTTCAACAACAAATAGTTCGTGTCCTATTTTGCTTTTCCCTGGTTAAGCCTTGCATTTTCCCTTTAATAGTTATTGACGTTCCCATTTCATAGCTGGGGGAAATAGAGCAGTAGAGAAGCTGAAAGCTGCACCTTTTGCGTTGCCTGTGAATCTGGGGATCCTTCCTATGGGCACTGAAATGGAAAGATGGCTGAGCGGGTGGAAGAGCTGAACACACATAGTTGTGGGCATAGCTTAAACTGGCATCATCACTTCAACAGGGTCAACAGGATTTCAGCAGGGCTCACTAATTTGGGATGCTCCGAATTCATGCAGTGAGTTAAAGGTAGATAAGGCAATAGATCTTGCTGTTTCCACCTCTCGATTTAGTACCTTGCCCTGAGGACCGTCTCCTCTCTTTATGTCTGGAGTCTGTAAGAGAACAACTTTAGAAATTGGTTTATGCAAGGTTGCAGGTTAACCAGAATAATGGAAATAAAAGAAATGTCAAAGAGCCAGGCACTTCCTAGTCAAGCATACATGATTACTGTTATGTAAGCTAATTCAGAGTGGTATAAGAACAATTAGGTTTTNACACATCTCCTGCAGCTCAGACACAGGTACCCCCAACACACAGCACAACTCTCTGCAGGTAATTGAGAAAACTGAGTTTGGGAACCCCTCCTGTAAACCTTGGTCCAGACCTTCAGATTATCCTAACCTTCACTGCATCCTTTTTTAGCTTCCTGTTGGCACACTGGGATGCAGGCTGTGAGTGCAGCACTTCTGGTCCAGCTGGAAGTTGGATGTGGGGATGCACAACATCTCTTTGCAGTGTGATTTTTTTTTTTTTTTTTTTTTCCCCCTTCCCACGGGCTGTGCTTTTCACCTTGGTGGAGCAGCAGAGGGGTTAACCAGAGACTTGTAGTTGCAGCCTCATTGCTTTGAATGTGTCCCTAGATGAGGTCATATGAATTTCTTTGGGCAGCCTCTATTCCCCTTTGTTTTAAGCACCACACTGATCCCCCAGCTGCATGGATCTCTGTGCCAAAGAGCATCGCCATGCACATGCACTGCTTGCTCTCCTCAGGCTCCCTAGTGACACGCCCTCATTTGACATGTGTCCTCTTGGTCTTTCTCATCACGAGGGTGAAGTAGCAAAGGGTGAAGCTTGGTCACCAGCCAGTCTAGAGAGTCCCTTCTGCAGCAGCACAGCTCTGCAGGAAATCTCAACTCCAGGCAACAAGAAGTTAAAGTGAAAAGGCTGCTCTCGATTCAGGTGCTTGGTTTCCTGCATGGACACATGAGGACAGTGCTTGCCTAATGCAGATGCGTGGACTCCAAGCTGCCTGGGACAGTCCTGTGGGGCTCCCACGTGCTTCAAGCAGACATGTGTGTTACTTACAATGCATGAGGGAGCGTAGGCACTTGTGTGCATGGCTAAAAAATTAAGGAAAAGTGATAGGTGCTGTGGGCCTGTTTGCTATTGAGGGGATGCGCCGAGCACTGCCTTGTCCTGTTCCCTTACGATACCTGTGATTCATCTGTTTCTTTTAGTCCCAAAAGGCTATTGGACATTGCAGGTGAGTAGGTAGATCTTTTGATGCTTTCTTTGTACAGCACCTGACACTATAGGGTCTGGTGTGAGGAAACCAGAGGCAGTGAAATATAAATCAGTAGTTCAGGAATAACTGGGGATTTAATGGTCTCTAATGTTTGCAGGCTTTAGCTGCTGACTGTGTTTAAGACAATCATCATCTTCACTGGAATGTGATATGGGTTTGTTGATGAGTGCTGATGAGGTCCACAGGGTACCCCCAAGGAAAGGAGATGTGGAGGTGCAGAGTGCAACTCCTCCGGGACAGGAGCAATAGTCTTTGAGCAAGGTTATTTATTGCCTTGGGACCAGGCGTCTCTGGAGTAAGCTCCTAATGCCCTTTCAAGACAACCTCACATCAGCTGTGGCAGAGAGGAGGTGGGGGAGCAGGGAAGGGGAATGGCAGTGGAATGTGGTTTTTATCTCACTTGTCTCATCTCATTGTGAAGGGGGGGCGGGAACCAACCCTAGTCCTCTAGAGGAGACCACAGTGCCCTGGGAGAGAGAAATATGTTTGTTATTACCTCTGCCAGCCCCAGCCCATGTCCTGCAAGGGGCATGGCCATGCTGGGATGTGGCTGACCCAAGGTGCCTGTGCAGGAGCTGATGGAGCAGGTGGGGAGGAGCCCTCCTGGGGCTGGGGAGTGAAAGGACATGCTTCCAGCCAAGGTGTCAATGGGCACTGGAGGAGTGGGATAGCCATGGAAGTGTGTGTGTGGGGGGGTGCGGTGTCTGGCACTCTTCCCCTTAGGAATAGGGGAAAAACAAGGAAAATGAAAGGAGGGAGGGCTGGTGTGTCTTGACTTGATCTGTATGGGCTAGCTTATGCAGTGCTGGTTACCTAAGCAGCTGTGTGGGGCCACATTTCTTTCTGTTGAATACATGCGTCTCTTCATGGTGTTTATTTTCTTTGTCTTTTTGTTGCTGAAACATCAGTTTGCAAATTGCTCTTGGGCATGTTGGAAGACCAGCTCATGGCTGCTCAACTTTCCCTCTTCCCCTCAAAGTCTGGTGTCCCTCATCACGTGCGCAGAGGCAAATTCCCGAGCCCTGGCTGCCCACCACAGGCATCCTCTGAGCCTCTGAGGCCAGCGCATCCGGTGGTGGCTAGTGTTTACCAAACCCCCTAATTGTACCTTAGGCAGAGAGCACAGATTTACTCCTTGCTATATTTATCTTGTGTCTAGGACTGCAAAAGAGATGGGAACGCAGCCTTTTGTGCCCTTTGTTGCAGAGAGATGACTTGTTTGTAAGGCAACTCTGCAGTTGGGCTAGTACTGTAGATGTTCAGGGCTGACCTGCAAAGCGTGAAGTCTCTCTCAAATTTTGGAAGCCATGAAAGCAATGAGCGAGGTCAAAGAAAAGCACCAGTAGCAAGTGGCATTCCTGATTGACTGACTCGATGGAGCAGTCCCTCCTTGGTTTAAATTTTTTGTAATTTAATTCCTGGTCAAAAGCATGTTACGATGTTCAGAGAAACGTCCAGGCCTGGATGATTCTGCTGCTAAATGAAAGTAGGGTCTGTTGCCCAATTCTGGAGCGTTTTCTCTCCTGCAGTGGATCGGCCCTTCTGCAGCAACAGGGACTTAAGGCAAGGTAAGACAAAGGTGGTGTCCTCTCACTGCATCACACCAAGGCAGCATCTCTCTGTGTTGCAGTAGGGCAACATGGTGAAATCCATGTAGAGAGAGCCCCTTGCTTGTGATTGCCCAATAGACAGCAATATTTTGAAAGTCTATGTGTTTAGGAGCTGCTTCCCTAAAGAAGGTAAAATACAAAGATCTCAGCAGGTCTATCATCAGGTGAGGTCTGCCCTCAACACCAGAGGAGCTGCTTCAACACACAGGAGCAGAGCATTGCTTCACACGAGCCCGTGCTGCCTAGGTATAATGTGCCTAGAAATTGTGCACCTTTTCAGCTGGCTATGGCACCAGTAATGTGCAGGGAGCAGGACTCGCTGTGCTGTGGCTGGGTTGGCTCTGGGGCTCCTTGGGGCAAGTCGCTCTCAAGACAGCGGAGGGGAGCAGCGTGTAATGCAACCTGTGCCTGTCTTTATTTAATAAGCCCAGAAAAAAGAAAACTCCCAAAGGTGTTTGCAGGCCTTAGTGCAATCTTCCTTCCTTTAGTCTGCCTGCTTACATGACTGAGGTGGTAACTCTCTTGAAGACTTTGCACCTTGATGGCTCCTTCTGCTAGGTAGGAGCTTTTGCAGTGACCTGCCTGGGAGGCAGGAGGCTGCAAAGCAAATGGCCGGTGTTCAAAAGAAGAGCAAATACAGCAATACCATTGGGAACCCTGCTTTCCCCTAGCAACTGCTTGGTGGGGAATGACCACAGACATTCAGGTATGGAGTAACCCCCCCGTTTTGGGGACTCAGGTAGTGAGCTGGGGAAGAGTGAGTGTTGAGAGGGCAAGACTGATAGTAGGGAGGAGTCCGGGAAGGAAAACATAAGTGCAGGATCGTGGAAGAGTTAATGTTTATCTGAGACTCCCTGTGCTCTCCGGGGGGGGTGAGTGTCCAGTCCTCCTGTCTTGCCTTTCACTTTGCACTGCCAGCTGCTATTAATACTTCAGCCCGTGAGTGTTAAAGCGTGAGCAGAAAGTCTGGGGAGGATATGCAAGGGATTTCTGGCAGTTTGAGGCTTTCAGGCAGAGAGGTTGAGAGCCAGCATGGAGGAGAGCCCCTGTTAGGGCTCTTAAAGGTACACGCCTCCACGGGAGGGGACAGGACTGAGGGAGACTCGTGTAGGGATCATCTCAAGGGGCTGCGTGGGCTCGGGGCAGGAGGGGAGATGCCCTGCTGCTGTTTTAGCAATCCTCTGCTGCAACTGTCATACGTGCTTCTGAGCGGTGATGAACCCTGTGTCCTGGGCATGGTCTTTCGCTTGGGAAAACTAATAACTTGGGAGGATCTGTGTTTCCTTGTGTTGAACAAATAAAAGTTTTCATAAGAGATAATCGAGTAGGAGCAAAATAGTGCTTGGCAGCAGATGTGGAGCAGCCAGGAGCCGTGGTCCAGGGCAGGGCAGCTCCATGTCTGCCCAGCTGGGAAAAGGGGATGAAGGAGTGGGGAGGCAAAGAAAAAATAACTAACAGAGAGCAGGGCAGCAGCATTCAGAGGGTAAGTACCTACCCTGGAAAGAGGGGCATCTCCTTGGGTGTTTTTGGTTTTTGCTGGTGGTTTTTTTTGGGGGGGGTTGTTTGTGTTTTGTGGGGTTTTTTGGTTGGTTTTTTTTTTTTTTTTTCCAAATGAAAAAGGAGAGTTTTAGCCCGCATCTTCTTTCTTCCAAATCCTCAAGGCTCATATAAATGTAAATGAAAGGTTCTTGGAGCAAACAGTCAGCAGAGGCTTAGATACTGTCATCTGCTGGCTGGGTCCAGCCTGGAGGTAAATGGCATAGAGGGAATATAATGGAGCAACACTCGATTGCACTGTTGGAGTTTGGACCTGTATTTCCTCATGTGAAAACGCTTCACTGGACATAATTTGATTTAGGTGTGCTCCCCCTGCACTTTCCTCCCAGCTTGCTAGTGCTGCAGATAGCTAGGCTTGTGAAAGAACCAGCTGAATCCCCATTTTGCCTGCCTCTCCAGGCCCTGGAGGTCTTTGGCTGCTCTGACTGCTTCCCAGCACCTTTGTCAGTGCAGTTGGAACCTCTGATCCCTGTATGGACTTGCAGCGTTCATCCTTTCCAGCTCGCTCAGCAGCAGGGCTGGGGTTATAAGGTGATACCTGGCTGGTTTGCTAAAAAGCACGGTAGAAGGGGCCAGCTGTGACTATGGGAACCAGGTAGAAAAGAAAATAACTGTTCTGTTGGATGAAATGCCACCGTAACATAATCACAGCATAAACCTAGAGAGGCAGACCAGGAATTGCAAATAGGATCTATCTGAATACCTGCAAGCATCTGTACCATGGTGGCTGCTGCTGTGGCTGGTGACAGGGGCAATAGTCCTAAATTCTCTCCTGGCTGCCCACCGATGTCCCAGGCTCTGTGGCATGTCCATGGTCAGGGGTGAACTTGCACTGTCTTCACACCACCTTCCTTGCTTATCTACATGTTTGCGCAGAACAAGCAGTTTATTGCTTAGCAAAGGGCTTGGGCGTTGCTGGGCTAGCCTAGGAAAGGTGTGAGAGAGAAAATTCAAACTGACCCTGGAGCAGGGTTTGGTTTACTTTCTTTCTTGTGATTTCCTTCCTAGCTTTCTCCGCACCTGGCAGCGCTTCCTGCTGGCTGCCACCCGTGGTAATGTTTAAACCTGCGAGGTGGCGCGAGGGAAAGCATGTGCACCCCTGTGCCAGCCTTGGCACGCATGGGGCGGCAGCGGAGCAAGGCTCCTGCTTTGTTTCAGCTTCTTGTTTGCAAATGGAAATTGCGTTTATCTTTATGGCAGATAGCGGTGGTTTCCTAAAAGTTGCTCCTGCCTCTTCCTTCTTCTCATGGCTTTGCGCAAAGACAGCCCTGGGGACCCTTAAACCCTGAGAAGACAGCCCCAGCCAGGGGAGAGTCTTCTCTGTCCCCTTCCCAAACCGTAGATGTCCTTGACTTCCCCCCCAACCCTTTTAACAGTAGTATTAGAAAATGCGATATATATTATCTTTCTTTACATAGACTTGTAGAATGCACAGACCACCAAATACCCACTTAAACAGGCATGTGGCGAGCTTCTCAAAAAGCAAGGAGGATGGGGGGCCCCCAGCCCTGTAACATGCAGGTTGCTGGAACTGTGCCTTTGAAGGGAGCAAACCCCGATGCTGGCACCATGGGCGTGGGGTGGCCGAGCACCCACCTCTCAAATGTAGACATCCCAGTGCTATTGCTGCCTGTGGCAGTAGCAGGAGTGCTTTGCGAGTGCTGCTTCAAACGGAGACACACGACTGTATCCATTAAAATTTGCTTGAGGACTTGAAGTCTGAATGAGAGCATCTACCTGGAATTTTTATGAATTTGAAGTTCAATTGCATTAATCGTCATTTGGATTCACTTTCCTGAGCGCCTTGTGGTGATCTGCCCTGTGAGAAACGATGCCTTTGCTTTGTCCCTCCTGATCACCTGGGTCTTGATGGGTTAAGGTCTACAAACATGTGTGCTGCCCCCATCCCTTCTTTCTTTCCATTTACCTTCTTCCTTTCTTGACACTTCCCCTGAGCTTTTCCCTTCCTCTCCAGCTTAAGGAACCTGGCAATAAAGGCTGCTTGGTGGAGGCAGTAGACTGGATTTTGTGCTGCATGGGGCTGAGCAGCTCCCCTGGGTCCTTGCTTTGTGTTTGCACCTTTGAGGTCTCAGGCAGGAAACATGGTTTTGGTCTGTGCCTGGGAAAACATTGCTTATTGTCCCCTCTCTAATGCCTTAGGCACTGGCAGCAGGAACATGCAAAGCTTTAACAGCAAATAGAGAAAGAACAGGAATTTGGAGAGGAATCCAAACCTCTCTGCCCAGGGAATAACCCCCTGGGGATTAGAGAGAAACTTCCCTAATGGATAGACTGTCCTGGGGCTGCCTCCCATCAGCTCTCTGCCAACTCTTGTGTGTTGGGCGTGCTGGCCTGACCCCACCACTTGGCATTAGCTGTGTTCCGCCCTCTGGTCTGGTGATAGTGACTCTTCATCAGTTGCTATATGGGGAAACACACGTTTGCTGGGATTTTTCATGTTGAAAAGCAATGCAGGGTAGGTCCAGGCTGTCCAAAGGTCCCAGCAGCACCTAGAGTCTTTCCTTGGAGGTTTATTCATCCAGCCAGGAAACAATTTGTTCTTCTGCCCATGCTATGGGGGGAAGTGCCAGGCTCTGACACAGCTATCACACTTGTGATTTGCCATGTGAACTGTGAGCCTTTTGGGGCAAAAAGTGTCACATGTATTGTGCTGAGCACACGATGGTCCTGCCAGCACATGTGGCCTGCATAGCAGCTGTGCCATCCCTGTCTCTGGGCTGCAGGAGGGATGGCTTGTTTGCCAGCTCTGAGGACAGAGGCTGTGCCCGCACATCTGGCTGGGTGACTCAGGCTCCATGCTATCAATAGGAATCAGTGGTGGCTGACACGGGAGGGTTGTGCAGGGTGGTTTGGGCAGTGGGCAGTGTGGGCACTGTCTCAGTGGAGGTGCTAACGCAGTGTCCCTGCTGCCTACCCTGGCCACCAGCCAAGTGGAAGTTTCCAAGCGGGCCAGCCCATTGCTGCAGCCACGCATCCCTCCATCCTGGCTGGGGAGAGGAGGATCTGGTGACGGGCGCTGCAGGGCTGCTCCCTCTGCACCGCTGTGCCCTGCCCGGGCATCACAGCGAAGGAAAACTGCTCTCAAATCCCATCTCCTCTCCACCGTGGGACTGAGAAGACCAAGGACTTCTGCCTGGGGCAGAGACTTTCACTGTCACTTTCAGACTGGATGCAGAAATCCTCCTCTTCTCGATGTTTGCAGAGGGGAGGAAGGCAAAGAGGGGGCTCAGTGCCAGGGCTAGCAGCAAAGCTCTCCAGCGGGTTGCACAGGGCGAGTAAACATGTGCAGCGCTCAGGTCCTGCCTGGTAGCAGCAACAGCAGCCTATGATGCTGTGCTGGGAATGAAGTCAGCCTTCATCAGCCGAATACTTTATGCATGAATCAAAACTTCAGACCTGGCAGAGTGAGGGAACGTGCAGGATCTGTGCGCTTTTAAAATGCTGGAGCCAAGGAAGGAGGAGGGGATAGAGGAAATAGCAGGAAAATAAGACTGGGGAAGCAGGGAGAGATTTGAGAAGCTGGATGAGTTATTTGCTCTGTTATTGTGAGGAGCCAAGTTCCTTAAGCATCTCTTTGTGAATATTAAGAGGGAGGTGTGGAGGCTGGAGCGTTCCCCTGGACACTCGCATGCTGTAGCTTTAAGACTGTTTTACAGAGGACTCGGAATTTCCAGTTTTCCTGTGCCTGGTGGAGTATTTCAGGGAGTTACGGGATTTTTTGGGTCATGCACCCCCTTTTTCTTTTTCCTTCCTCCTTTCTCTTCCTCTCTTCCTCTTCTTTTTCATTTCAAAGAGACAAAGCTACTTCAGTTTGGAGCACAAACATATGATCAGCACATGGAAATGTGGTAATTTGGATCCATTCATGATTGCAACAGATTGAAGAAATTAGACCAGACAAAGAGCTTTTTTTGGAAGAGGAGGAGGAGGCAAGGCAAGGAGGGAGGGAGAGTGGGGGAAAGAAGGGGACGCCACCGAAAAAAGGGACGGCCGTGACACGCGGATGCTAAATATATCCCATAGTAATGGAGAGGGACCGGATTTCAGGTAGGCTATTGATCTTTTCATATGTTATATTCTCCCTCTGCCCTCCTACCTTCCCAGCAGCTTCTGCACTTTAAGAAGAGAAGCAGCCACGCTCCGGGTGGATTTCAGCCGATTCCTTTATTTATTTCTTCTTTTGCAACACTTCCTNCTCTCTCTTTCCCCTCCGCCTCTGCTCCCATGTGCCGCACGATGCGGGGGGATGAATGCTGAGCCTGTTAGCTCAGAGCTGCGAGCCGGGGAGAGGGAGGAAAATAGCCGAGCTCTTGGCATGGAGACGCGTTTCTGCTCTGAAGGTTGGCTCCTGAGTTTGTGTGTGTGTTGTGGTTGAGCTTTCTCTGCTTGCCAAAGTATCTTCCCCCGGCTTTTGCCCTCCCATCCTGCCTGCCTGGCTGGGCAGGAGCTGCCTGCGTGTCCTGTGGCCGTTCCTTGCGCAACGCCAGAGCTGGTGGCCAGCAACGCGCTGGCACGTGCGTCACCTTCCTGGCCGTGCATGGGGGTGTTTGGGTGGGGGGGAGGATGGAGGGCGGTAAGCAGAGGAATGAATAACCCCATTTAATTCCCCAGTTTCCCTGCAAATCCCGCCTAACGGTGTGTCTCTGAGTGGTTCTAAAAGCTGCTCCTGGGTACATCGAGCCGTTGGGGAGCAATGTTGCAGCGAGCTGCTTCTGGGATGGCTGCAACTGTAACCGTTTGCAGGGAGAGGGGACAGGCGGCGTGCCGTCACCCATGAGACTCGCTCTCTGCATGCATGAGCAAGACTGACAGGATCAAAGAGGGAAAGCAGGGGAGGGGGTGTCTCTGCCAAAATTGGCAGACCCGGTGTGCTGCAGCGCAACGGTCTCCCTCCTCCCACCCCTTGTGGCACAGCACAGCTCGCCCTCCTCTGGCATGGCAGACCCGGGCAGGCATGAGGCCTTTTCTGGGCGTTCCCAGCCAGCTGCTGGGCCTTGGTGCTGGGAGGGAAACCACAGGGATGAGAAGAAACACTCAAGACAGGGTGGAGCAAAACTGTGGCCAGAGAAAGCTGCCCCATGGCTGGCCCGTACCAGACATGCAGGGCCCCATCCAGGGATGTGCTGAGAGCACCTGGTGCCCCTGGGACGAGGACTTACCTGCAGGAGCATCCCCACTGCCTCTGGGGAGCGCAGATGGCACCTTCTCGTCCCTCTCTCCATCTCTCTTGCTTGTGCTTTCTCCTCTGGTTTGAGCCACTTCAAAGCATTCCTGAGTGCTGCTCATAATTCAGAGCCTGGTGGGTGTTTCAGCAGCACAGGGCTTTGGGCTGGATAGCCTCTGCTGCTGTGTGCAGGCCTCTGCTAGGCAGGGGCAGCTTGGTCCTACTGTGGTTTGGCCGTTCACATCTCCTGTTACATCCTCGGTGCAGCGCTGGGTCCCTTCCCTCTGCGCAGAGATAGTGGGGGACTTTGCAAAGGGTCGCTGGTGAGAAAGAGGACTCCCTAGTGATGTGATCTGGGGCTCTTTGTTCCAGAAAAGCATCCAAGGTGGGTTTCTCTCAGCCTTGAGCCGCACATCATGTTTAGCTGCTGCAAGGAGCACAGAGTCGCCGTGCCTGGGCCGGCTATCACCCGCTCTTGGGGCGTGCAGCACCCAGGGACTCTGCAGGCAGGAAGACCCTGGGCGACTGTCTTTGTGCAAAGATGCAAGAGCTCTTGCTAACCCCTGGGAGCACATTTGCAAAATGCTGATGTCCGAGTGTGTACGTGTTTCACTGACCTGCTGGAACTGGCTTTTCTGTGGGTGGTTCAGATGTGGCTGAGCTGCGGACAGGGAGGCAGGCAGGGCACACGGGTGGCATAGGTAACTGTGGTTATGTGCCTTCACCTAAGGCAGTTGTGCCCAGGGGCTTGGTGTGGGATGCTGAACACAACCCACTCTGCCCTTGCTGCAGCACGAGTGGGTTGTGTGCTGTGTGGGACCCCAGACCCATGCCCGCCATTTTGGTAGCGTTTCTGATATGTTGCTCCAGCATGAAATATGGGATGGGGGAATAGATGGGCAGAAGGGCTGGTCTTGGGTCTTCTCCACAGACCCTGGCTTGGAGGGGTCAGTGCAGGCAGGGAAAGCTGCTCAGCAGGGCAGCAACAGAGGAAACAGAAAACCTGTGCGTGGGGGTAGAGGAAAACTGTGCTCAAGAAGATTTGGGGCACAAAAGTAACAATATCACCAGGTCATGCTGTGGGCTCCCAGATCCATGGCACAGGGCGAGCTGCTCAGCTCACAGCAGTCCTGCTGCTGCTGGCTCATGAGTGGGCTGTGCCAGCTGATGTGCCTGGGGGTCTCATGGGGCCACAGGCTCTGGCACTGCTGCGCTGGTGGAGGAGAGGAGCAGGGAGCAGAGCTCAGCCTGCCCTGGGATTGCCCCCTGCCGTGGCCATGCAGGCAGCAGCCCTGGTGCAGGCAGGGGGATGGCCGGGGCTCTGGCCTTAGTGACTAACCAAAGGATGACTCAGATGAAAGCAGATCCATGCAGTGCTGGGGGCCATGTCCCAGTCACTGTTCTGGCCCTAAGCATGCTTTTAATTAATACTCTGCTGTGGGTGGGAACAGCTGACTCCTGAACTGAGTGTGCAGCTGCAGGATGGGGTGAGGGCACTCCAAGGTGGGTGGGAATTGGGCCTGGCCTCTTCTTTGAGGGCTGCTTTCCTACAGCTGCTGGATCTCAGCCTGTCCCGTGGGGTCTCCTCTGCCCAGGGAGAGCTCAGGGTTTCTTGCACAGAGCGGTGTCTCTGATCTGGTGATGACAAGTACCTTATGCTTTGGGAGAAGGCATCGAAGGCGCGAGGTGATGCTGTAGCTCTGCACCTGGTTCACTGCCTGCTCCGAGGCACCAAGGGTCTTCCTCGATCTCTGTAACAAGGTACTAGTCTCCAGTGGTGCCTTTGGGTGCCAGTATAAGAAACACCATCTCGTATAACCTGCTAGTCCCTTTTAATCTGGTTAAACCATGTCACATATTTCCACAAGCTAATACTGCGTGAAAAGCCTTAGCTCTAAATTAATTTATTTCCAGGCATGCTTCTCCAGTGGTTTCAGGGCCAGGGAGCTCTACTCTGGGGCTGCTGTGCTCCTTGCCTCTGCTGCTCCTCTCTGCCTTGCCAGATTGCTTTGGTGGCAGTGGCCTGGAGATGGCTCTCCTGTCTTTCCCTAGCAGATGGCTCTTTTAATCAGCCCAGATCTTTCTGTCAAGCCTTTATTGTTAATGCCATGGGGCACTTTACCTCTTCTTAAAATAAAAGGAAGGGCCGACAGCACCCTGGGCAGTGGGGGTTCGGTTACTGCAATGATGGGGTGACAGGATGGGTGCAACCCTGATGGGAAAGGAGGTCTGATCTCCCAGGTAAATTATTAATGTCACTTTTAAAACTGCACTGTGAAAACTCCTTTTAAGAGTTAACAAATGATAAATGAATAGGTAATTGTAACACCTGACTGTGATGAGTGGTGTGTTAGGCAGGGCCCAGCAGCAGGCACCTGGGTGTGCTGTAGGTGCTTGCAAGTGATCTGCTGAACTCCAGCAGGGAGGATGAATTGTTTATTAACCCATTGGTGATCATTCTTAATCTTTCAGTTACGTGTATATATATATCTCCACTATGGATATGTTTGTGTGTGAATACTTGTACAGAGTTTAACATGAATTTATACATCATATTACGTGCCTAAATGATTCGAGCAGCGAGGAGACAGCCCTTGTTTGCAGCATGTGGCTTTCGGAGGCTGGGCAGGCAGCAGCTCTCATACTAAATGCATCAAGGCAGAGCATCTTTAGCGGTCCTCAGAGCTGCCTGGGAAGTACCATGTGCCTGGACTGAGCAGTAGGAAAGGAGAGTAGGGACCCTTTATGTGAATGCTGAAGGTGTGAAGGGTTTTTGGGAGGGAATGTGCTTGTTTCTTCATTTTTTTAATAGAAGTTAATCTTTAAAATGCATGTAGCAGGGCAGAGGGGTTGGGGTTGCTTCCAATCACTCTAGCTATCTTTTCTGTCTCAGGTTTCTTGGTTGTCCCTGTTATTCCTAGGAAATGGCAAATGAAAGCCTGAAATGTTTCTTTTTAGTGGTCTTCTCACAGCTATACATCTTCTTTTACCAAACGTTTTTCGTTTCCTTCTGGCTTGCAGTGCATCACACGTGTGGGATGCCAGATCGGGCAGTTACAGTCTGGATGGTTCTACCTCCTGTTAGATCCCACTACATTCATTCAGCCCTGGCACCCAGGGACACCTTCCTGTCTATCTTGCCTTTGCTGGGGGCTGTTGGTCTGTCCTTAGCCCTCCCTTCAGCTGTCAGTGTCTTGCTGCTTGTGTCCCTACCTGGTGCTGACCCCTGTGGTTTGCTGTGGTGTGCGATGCCCTGTCCCCTGAGGCTATGGACTTGCGTGCTATGCACTGTGAAAACTACCTGCAGCTTCTTTCACCCGAGTTTCTTGTTCAAGCATTTACCTTCATCCTAGATGTTGTGTAGTAACCTGCTGTGACTGCAGGTTTCAGCTTATTTAATAGTCGGCCCATGCAGGCCCTCTCTCAGGGAAGGGTTTGGGTTTCATGACGCTGCGGAGTTGCCTCTGCAGGCGGTTGTGTTTGCAGCATGCTGTGTGCTGCTCCTAGCCTGCTCTTGGCTGCCTGCTCCTGCCTGGCCAGCGGATACATTCCCGCAGTTGTCTGAGGCATGTCAAGGTATGAAGCATTATCCATTTCCTGATGTCTGCTCTTAAATCTGCTGGAATTTCTGCTCATCTCCGTTAAATGCAATCCCGTTGTGAGGCATAACGCATCGCTCGCCTGACAGCACAGGTAACACTTCTCAACACAACTCTGTTGAACTTGGCTAACTCCGGGGCAGGAGCTCCTTTGCTGCCTGTCCTCCGGCTTCATGCTGGATGACTTGGAGCCTCCCAGCAGAGCGATTCCCATGCTGCTGGGGTGAGGGAGGACGTTTCTCATGCAAGTCAGGGTGCTTCCAAGGTCCAGCATAGCATAATGCTGTGTAGGAGCAAGTACGTAGTTAGGGAAGTATGTCTGGGTCAACACATGTCTTCTGTTGCCTTAATGATCTCAGAAGCACAATATCTATGTCCTGTTGGCTTGTCCATGTGGTACTTGCAGCTATAACTAATGGACAGAATAATTTGCTAGAGAGCAGTGATGCCTCTTGCTGTGAGCGCTGTAGTCGGGCTCAGGGCTCTGTGGCCGGACCCTGGCATTGTATGGGCAGCAAGTCCCATTTCAGGGACAGTCTGATACTTGAGAAAATTTAGGTGAAATTTCTTGCTCTGCCTCAGATTTTCTGTAAGTCCTTGGGAAAAGGCATTTGTGCTCCCATTACCCTTTGATTTTGGATAAGGATCTGGTGTGGGTCTCTGTGCTGAAGCTCTCTGTAGGTGAAGGGGGGATCGCAGCAGTGCCTGCCTGTGTGTGGGAACTCAGAATTGCAGCTGGAAACTCGAAGCTGTTCGGACACTGCAGCAAAGGGAGTTGTGAATCTCTAAAATGGGTGTGTGCATGGGATCTGAAGCTGTTCCACCTGGACTACTAGTGCTTGATGGCTACTCTGAACAGCTGATGGAGACAGCATCCTTTACATGCATGCTTAACCAATGTCCATGGACAATGACCCCTTTACACTGAGTTTCTTGGGCTATGCCCATTGCTTTTTCCCAACGGCTTCTGTCTGCAAAGGCAGCTTCCTTCCTAAGCACCAGCACTGAAAATTAATTTCCCTGTGGTCGTCTCTGGGTGGGGTACGGCACCCCCTCTGCCTCTCCTCTAGCACTTCAGGCTGCTGCTGTTATATTTATTTGCCTTGTGTTAGCACCTGGGTGCTGCATCCCCAACACAGGAAGACTGTGAGCCCTTGCTGCTGGATGGAGCTGCTGTTTGAGTGGCAGGTGAAATGAAATAACCCTTCAATGTAACATTCAAAAGAGCGATGGGATGTTGATGCCAAAAGTGGTGTTAGAGACTTAAACAGCTCTGTTTTGTGGCTTGGGGGAGAATGGGCATGATTTTTACAGGTGAATAAAATGCATTTGTTTTACAAGCAATAATCAGGCAATAAACCTGAAAGTGCATTTTTTCATAGAATCGTAGAACAGCTCAGGTTGGAAGGGACCTCAGAAGATCACCTGGTCCAGCCTTTCATGGGAAAGGGAGGCTAGATGAGATTATCTAGCACCATGTCCAATCACATCTTGAAAACATCTAGTCATAGGGGCTCTACTACATCCCTGGGGAGGTTGTTCCAGTGATTGATTGTTCTTACTGTAAAAAATGTCTGTCTTGTATCAAAATGAAGATTCCCCCCC
>WAAD01024993.1:8826-35533 GCA_013389945.1 Fregata magnificens
CCCCCCCCCGCCCCCCCCCCGCCCCCCCCCGGGGGCTTTTTCTTCAGGCAAGCACATTGGCACTTGGAAGGAAGCCAAGTCAGCCACCAGTGGAGATAACAAGATCACCTCAGAGGAAGGATGACAGCTCAAACAATAGATGGGCATGGAAATACAGCAAACAGTTTCAAAAAAGAGCCAGGAGAGGAAGCTGTCAGTTAGTTTGATTAAGGGTCCTTCCATTCTGACAACATTATCAGGTGGACACTTTTCCAGGGATATTTCCTGGTCATTTAAATGTTCTTGTTTCAACACATAGTGGGATTGCCATTTAAATATAAAGGATCAAGGCCATGGTTTAGTAAACAGAAATTCACCAGCTATACTCTACATACACACAGACTCTCGATACAGTTAAAGTACCCGTGAAGTTGCGCTTCAGTTGCAACCAAGAAATAGCTTTTAAATAGCTGCTTCAGGAGATGGTAACAGTCTAGATGCAAAAACAGACAACACAGGTCAAAAAAAGCTACAATGTGACAGTATGTTAGACCATAGTGAGAACAATGTAGCAGTGCCTGGACTAAAATTAGTAAGTTTATCCCCTGGCAGCTAAACTGCCTCTAATAATTTTGCCATGACGCTAATACCTGCTACTGATGCTAGAAAGAGAGTGGATTTAGATGCAGATCTCATTGTGCAGGACAGTAAGGATGCATAAAGTGTGCAGCAGCCACTAAAACTTCTTTTGAATCGACTGGCCAGGCACAAAATTCACATCACATTTGTGTCTCTGGGCTTTTCCTGTGAAATATAATGCCTCTGTGTAACATAAGTGGAGAAGCAGACCCCTTCTTCATTTCCATTTTCTGTGCATCAAAATGAGGCCTATTACAAGGCACTTCAACTAAGACCACTTACATAACTCCGGTGCCAAGGGTAAGCACCAGTTTTACTCATAATGACCACAGTCATTTGGGGAAGCAATAATACAAATCTAGAAACATAAAAGAGATTTTACTTTCCCTTTAGTTGCATTTAATCAACTTACCTTCCAAGCCGTGGTCCCAAAACCTCGCCCCATTCCTTCCATATTTTTGTTTTATTCACAAGAAAACAATCACTATTTTTGAAGACCTGCTTTACTCTCGGTAGTTATTGCCGAGTGCCCCAACTTCCTAATCTTTAGCTCTAGCCATAGTCTTAGCAAAGACTTACAAAACATTTAAATAAGCAAAATCATTTTTGCACAGAACATCTTAATATCCCTACTATCTAAAATTATTATTCATTAGATACCAATACTTAGTGAAGGCCACACTTTTTTTTTTTTTTTTTAAAAGATGTCATTACAGACCTTTCCATCATCATACCAAAGACAACTGTTAGACTCTCAGATCTTTGGTGCAAGAGGCTCTGTTCTCCTTTTAATTTTCTGTGAGTGAACGATGTCTAGCATACCAAAGTCCACTTCCATGAGTGGGGAATAAAAGACATTGCCACAATACTGACCAATGATACTGACCAATCTGTCAAAAATATCAGTCAATTCTTCAAACTGATCAGTATTATAACAGGATTTTAAAGCAAGTAAGACAGATCTTTTACAATGAAAGTAAAGAATAGTTCATGTAGTTGCAAAAATACCTGATTTTTCCATTGTGTGTGTATTTACTAGAAGTTTGAGGACCAAATGAGAGGCTTCATATAATTAAAAAGTTAGATTAATAAAAGTGAAAAACTTGCAGAGGATATGAGATTAAATTAAATACTTCAATTTATCTCAGATTTTCTTAAGGTCATATTTTCCTAATTGAAATTACTTGTCAGCACTGACATGGAAGCAGTGTTATTTCTTCATCAATTTGAATTTGCGTTTTCTGCGTAGCATTTTTAGCTGAAAAGTTCAGCCCAGATGTAACGATTGATTAATTTAGCAATGAAAAAGGCCTGACTCATATCTTGACTAATTGCTCAGTTTGCATTAGTCACTGTAATGACTAGACAATCTTACCGATGGATCCACAGTACAGTTGGTACGGGGTTGCTTCCTCTCTGTATAACACGGTGTACAAGAGGAAGGAAGAGACATTTCTGAGTATTGTCACAAGAAAGATTTTTAGCTTTTAATGTCAATGCAAAATACAGTTTCTGTATGTGTCACTGGAAGACTTAGTTGGTTGAGAGTTCAAACATGGGCGGCGGGGGGGGAACCACCAAAACACTGGAACATGTTGTCCAGAGACTTTGTGGAGCCTCCATCCTTTGAGATACTCAAAGTTCAGCTTGACATGGCCCTGAGCAACTTGCTCTAGGTGACTTTGCATTGAGCAGAAGGGTGGGACTACACAATCTCAAGAGGTGTCTACCAACCTCAGCAGTTCTGCACTTCTTTTTTGTTCATACATTTCCCTTAGAAGAAAAATGTAACAGGTTTCAAATCTCAGGTTTTCCTCCCCCACGACATTTAACAGTTATGTTAGACAGCCTTTACATTACACTGGAACAGATGCTAGATAGCACACTGTCACACTCACAAGTGAACAGTTTAATTCCTGTACCACAGGATCATTATCCTACTTTTTGGTACTTTTATGGCATCATGATCCTTGCACTGTTGGCTGCACAGTGATCCAGCGTGGAGGGTATTTCCAACCAATGTATTCTCCAACATGCTACTTCTCCCACCTCCCTGTCAGCTATTTAACTAGCCAGCTAGTATTCAAGAGATGAGCAGGACAACTAATATTTTCTGCTCACACGGACATCTTAAAGATGTGTACCAGTTAGCTACAACCAACCAGATTATTTAGATTTCTAGCTTTGGGAAGCACCTAAGTCTCTTTGGTTGGTTTGGTTTTTTTAAAGCACATATGTACCTCATGTACCCTTTCATACTTACTCATGTTTTTAATATTTAATACTGTCTTCTGTCTCTCACTGAACAAATTATATTGCTCTATCTCCATTTCTACTCATTTTGCTGTGGTGTTGTGAAGCTCATTTATGGTATGCAAGTATTTCCCACTCAACTGAAAAGGGATTCATATGCATTGTAAATCTCACTTTAGAGACAGGTGAATAAAAGTTAGATATAGTAACGTTCAGCATTGCTTTACTGGATCTTGCTTACATAAACCAGGGATTTCTATTGCTGAAGGTTAGGGGTCAACTTTTCCTTTTCAATAGGCTAAAAGTAACACGGGGTTTTGTTTTAAATACAAGGGCATCTTTAACATAATTATAGTTTGAGCTGTTTAAATTCTTAATAATGGTATTTACATGTAAGTCCATTTCATAAAGCTCGAGCTGCCATTTAAATAATTCTCCGAATTGCACATGGTCACAGCTGTGGCTCCTTTTCTTCAAGAAAAGGAAAGTCAGAAGCCACCTAAAAGGTTTGGTTTGGGGGGTTTTGTTTGTTTGTTTTTTTAAAGGAGGATTGGAGGCTATAGGGCCATGCAGTTTGGATGGATTTTCTTTCTGTTCTGATCTCCCTCTACTGAAAAAAAAAACCCCATGAAAACAAACAAAACCCCCCACCAAAATGCCACTTACTTCTGCAGACAGTATTTATGAGCAAGGTTCACAAGTCAGTAGCTGTGACTATTCTGGTAACAGACTTTTTTCACCATGCTCATGACTCTTAAATTATCTTCAATGCAAGCTCTTGGAATAGTCCTGCCCTTGATCTTTTTCACTTATACATCTTCTATCACATTACAGTTGAAATACAGCCATCAGGTGTTTTCACAGTTTACATATATTCTATAAACTCTCTAAAAGGATATTTAGACCTCATCCAACATCAATAAGTTTCCGTGTAAAGCTGGTTAAGAAAAAAAAAATTACGAGTGAACCACTTGTCACAAGTAAAGATCTGAAAAAATGTGGAGTTTGCAAATCAGTGCCAATTTCAGCAAAAGTGAGTTTTAAGATAAAACCAGGTAACATTTAAATGCATTGAGTGGACCATTTCAAATTCCCAAAAGTGAAACACTTCAATATTTGTTTTGAATTTTTTTTTTTCTGATTTGTTAGGATTATAGTATAAAGAGGGATACTTAAAGTCCTCCCCACCTACCCCTACCATAACGTTTCAACCAAACCCAATGTTGTGGTTTAACCTGGCAGGCAGCTAAACACCACACAGCCGCTCACTCACCCCGCCACCCCACAGTGGGATGAGGGAGAGAATCGGAAGGGCAAAAATAAGAAAACTTGTGGGTTGAGATAAGAACAGTTTAATAACTAAAGTAAAATAATAATAATAAAAATAATAATAGCATTGATGATAATAATAAAAATATTGTAATGAAAAGGAATACAACGAGAGAGAAAGAAAACAAAACAGAACAAAACAACAAAAAACAACCCACCACAGGTGATGTACCTGCTCACCACCTGCTGACCGATGCCCAGCCAGTCCCCGAGCAGTGATCGCTCCCCCCGGCCAGCTCCCCACCATTAATATACTGAGCATGACGTCATATGGTATGGAATAGCCCTTTGGCCAATTTGGATCAACTGTTTTAGCTGTGTCCCCTCCCCTTCCAGCTTCTTGTGCACCTGGCAGAGCATGGGAGGCTGAAGAAGTCTTCAACTAGTGTAAAGCACTACTTAACAACAACTAAAACATCTCATATTATCAACACTGTTTTTAACAAAAATCCAAAACATAGCCCCATACTAGCTACTATAAAGAAAATTAACTCTATCCCAGCCAAAACAAGGACACCCAAATAATTTATTTTTCCCCCTCCGAAAAAAAACCCCCACACCCACTCTCAAAGACTTAGTGCTGGCAGGTTACTTCTAGGAGGAATGCAGACAAGCTTTCAAAGCCCCAAGTCCATCACAACATGATATTCTTTCCACTGCACAACTAACTGAGCTACTGGAAAACTCTGTAGCCCTCGAATACAGGGCTGCCTTTCAGTCAGTTACGCATGCTACTCTTCCCTCCTTTGTAACTCAGCTCACGGCCTTTTCATGTACACTCTCCATTGCAAATTCATTACTAACCTACTCCATAACTGTACACCAATGCCAGCGACACAATGCTGATGCTGAATACCCACAGTACAGGGCTGTGTTCCAAAGATCTGACCACCAAAAAAACCCCAAACCAACCCAGAAGTTACTTTAAATAAAGACTTTTAAAGGGGCAGGGGTGGGGAAGAAGAGAAACACGGTGGGAGACACTAGGCTTATATGGATATTATCCATTTTTAATCTCCAAAACACAGATTTCCTCCCTGAGCAAATGCATTCCTGTCACTTGTAAAGAGTCAGTGGTAGAACTTTGTAGCTGGAAGAAGTGATTTGGCCCTGGAGACAGAGTTAGATGAATTGAAGGTCTAAGAGGTAAGTCAGTTATATTGCACAATGCATTCCCATCTTTCTTATCACAACTTTCCTTGGATTTTTATGTAGCTACTAGAGTGTATGTGCTCAAATGAAGTGTTTTGCAGGCCCTTACAGAAAAAAAAAACCCAAACCAAAACACAACCCTTTAATGCACCCAGAAGACACCTACACACAGCATTGTAAAACTTTCTGCATTCAGAGAATTGAGGAAGAGAGGAGTAAACTCCTTGCTGATACCTGTATTAGCAAAAGCCTATTCCTTGAGTGCCTTTGTCATTTCATGAATAAAACATGGTATGAGAATTATTGGTGCTAAAAATCCGCTAAGAAAACTACATTCTTTAGAGCCACTCACTGACACCCTGTCCATTCACATACATGCAAGTATCCTCACTTACAGCACTTTTTTTTTTTTTTTTTTAAATACCAGCTCTCAGAGGCAGCTTTCCTTTACTTTCTCCTTTTACAGAAAGGTCAGTAATTGTACTATTTCTGTTCTATTCTCAGTCCAGTCACTTCTGCTCTGAGCCTCCATGTCTCATCTTGTCTGTTCAGATTTCACACTCCTAAGTGCATGGTCTGTACCTCACTTTATATCAAATTTTAAGAGATTAAGATGCTGGTGTTCTCTAGGTAACTTGATAACTCAGTCTGCGCTTGCACTGAACCACAAATTCCATATTAAAGATGTTCTAGCCAGACAAGGCAAAACCCAAGTGAGGCAAGTATAACTAATACCATGAGCTTGAGACAATTATGAAAATGGCACAAACCAAAAGGAACATTCTATTAAAAGCACCATCCAGAGAGAAAGATATAGTAACCTGGAAATGACTGTAGTTTAAATAACTAAGTCAAGTCTGACACAGCAGCAAAATATCAGCCAAATAAGCAATGAGCAACTAATTTGTTAGCAGTGTTTAGCCCATCAAAAGGTTGACTGATGACAGGCAGCAATGCCAATTGCTTACGCTGAATATCGGGAAGAGTAAATCATAGCAGCTAAAGATTCTTAGGTTTTTATTTTTTATCATTTTATATATATAGGTATTAAAGGGACACTTCAGACCTATAACTGAATGCAATATTAAGTTTTTCTGCTCACTTTACAGTGCATCAGATAAATTATTCAGAAATTAGTTGCTATACTGGTATCATCCTCGCTCTTCTTTTAGTTGTTTAAGAGCTGTGGCTGAACCTCAAGCACCCAGACAGGCAGGAAAAACATTGCTTCAATACTGTAGTTTGTCTTTGATTGCACCATCCATTTTTGGTTTAAATGTCACTCACTGGTGATAGGAAGCATTTTACGAGAAGAAGGAATATTAAGAATTATTTAACTAAATAAAGTTTACTTTAAGAATGGAAACGTACCTTCAAACTCTAAGACTTCAAATAACTTCAGTTTATTCTAGGGAATTCACACTTTCCTTTCTCACAATTTAAGTATGTGGAAGTAAACCAGGTTAGTGTAACCCCTTTTAGGCCTCTCTCATTTACATTCTGTCCAAAAATCTTTAAGAAATCTGAACTCATAACATCTCCATGAATTGCAGTGACATATGTGCTCTGAATCCTCCACAAGGTATTGTGTCAGGTCAAGGTATCTCTCTTCCCATTGCACAATTCTGCTGACTTTTGTCACCTCCTTCTGCCCTTTAGCTCATCTTTCTCTAATTTGGTTATAAATGCCTTATTTGTAACATTAAGTTTAGTGCTCTTCTGTCTCTTTACCAGACTGTTCCTATATCCAGATGTCATTCTTCTCCAGGTGGAGCAAAGACCACTGTAGCCACTTTCAAATCCTTTCAGTAGCTCCACTTTATCTATTTAGACAACAATTTGCATGCCCTTAAGATACCAAATTTTTTTCAGCAAGTAACGTCTTGTCAGTAGAGGAACACAGGCAACCAGGTGTATGTGATGCTGTATTGTGCAGCTACTTCCTTATTGAACCTCGGCCAGAATCCTGGTCTGATTTTCAGAATATTTTAAAGAAACAATTCTGCCTACTTTGCTGGGAAGCCGGGCTTTCCTGAAATTGTGATATTGCTGCCCAGTGTAGAGCAGGTCATGATGGTGAGAGCGAGAACTTCTGTAGTAAATGGATCAAACAAAAATTTCTGAGCCAGAAGGACTAAAAGCAACCTCTGAGCTTGCATCATTAAGAGCCAAATGAAAAGCCTGACCAAGATTTCCCGCAAGTTCAGCAGTTCCCTCAAATCCTTTCATTTAGAAAGAGCATAGCAATCCCCCAGCCTGCTTCTTTGGATACAGTAGGGAGTGAGGGAGAGAGAACATGGACAGTGTGTTTTTTAATGGGCTAGGCTCAGACACTCTATTGTTAAGGGCATAAAGGTGGATAGATAGTTTGAGAGCCTGTCAGTCCTAATCCATCAGCCATGACAGAGCTATTGTTAAGAAAATAAGTTATTACAGCACACACTGGTAAGGTGAAGTCATAACTTCAGCTTTTCCGTCCCTCCTTCCCAGAGCTCAGCATTGGTCCTGACTTGCTTGCTTGTGCTGTACTTGATTGCAGGCATCTTGGGGCTGGCACTTCAGGCCGGCCAGAATTACTGCCAGTGTTCCAGCAACTCTATTCTATAAAAATGGTTCTTGCATCTCTAGATCAGTGTAAATGTTCGCTGGTCATCCTCACAGCAACAGGGTAAGTTAACTATATGCTGTATACAGGAGAACTGGAGGTCTGACTACCTTTATATTCATTTACAAGTTAAACTCCCCAGTTATAGATCCGCTGATGCTCCTGATGCACCAGTCAGTAGTCTTGGCCATACAGCGCTCATTCCAACAGGAATTTGCTGTTTATGACTCCCTGGAGAGTAAACTAGTAGATGTAATAAAACTCCTAGGCACCAAAAATTAGTTGAGAAGACAAGAAATAGCAAGTCAATAATTGAGATGATGTCATGAAGCATTTAATAGAGCTTACCATAGTTGAAGGCTTCTAAGAGTGCCCATGCTGATCCATGCACATTTTTGAACAGCAGAATAACTCTAAAGCTTGCACTGTTGCCAAGTTTCAAACTAGTTTTCACTGAAACCTGCCCACCAGCAGAGCAAGTGATGGAGCATGCCATATTTTTATGTGAAAAACAGCATTATTACCAAGACGAGCATTCATATTTTAGTAGAAATAGTATTTTACAAAAAACACAACAATAGTAGTGTAAAATCTGATTACAAGGTGCATGGTACATTAATGCTTTTTATAAACAAACATCCAAGAAGTAAAACAAATGCTAATGCAGAACAAGATTTTATGCCCATACCTGCCAAAAACAGATGGAAAACATCTGAAGAATTCTGAAAAAATCCAAGGCCTTTATGAAAAGCACATTCCTTCTAAAAAAACCCGGTGGATTAGCTGGGATCCAAGATTTCATCTGAGATTTTAGCCCAGTTCTGTTAGATACATCAATTGCACACATAAAAGAATAAAGAGACATTTTCTGCTTTGATAACCTATGTAAAAGGTGGAAAACTGAGTTTTCCCCCAATGAAAAGAAAAAAAAAAATAAAGTAGTGAAATGGTCTAATGAAGTTACAATGAGACAGTCCCCCTACCACAGCCAGGAATAGATACAAGGCTTGAGGTTTATGAGTGCCACAATTTACTGTTAAAAACCAATACAACAATTCAAGAACATTCCCTTCTCATATTTATGTTTTAACAGGTAGAAAATACATAAACATTTTTTGCTTTGTCACTTCTAGAAAGAAGATCAATATATTGTCAGAGAAAAGTACGTTCCGTCTTACCGAAAAGCTCCAGTAACTGCTTGGCTCAAGCTGCCTCCCCATCTCCCACCCCCTATCTGCCCTGTACAAACAAGATCGAGTCTTGTATTGAAAAATAAATTAAAATAAATTTAACTATCAGAAAAAAAGTGAAAGATTTAACATTCAGAAAAATGTAATGCTGAGCTGCTCCTTACTAGAAAAGCAAGCATTTCTAGAATTCATGACCCTAGCATTATAGCAACGTTAGTAAAAAAAAAAAAAAAAAAAAAANAATAAAATCAACAAGTAGATGAAATGCAATGATCAATGTTTGTTTAAGAAACCAACTGTGGTATATATGAACCACCATTTTCCCGCCAGAAAGAACTGCAACTTAACTGCTAAATCTGGCCCATAACACACTGATGCGTAACATCAATACTAAATTTGCTGATCTTTCACAGGTAAGAGTATACATCAGTAACTCCACACCCACTCATGAAGACAATATTAACTTCAATGGATATCGGATTAAAGTCCAAAGTCTTATTGTATTTAGGCTTCCTCACTGAAATCTTCAGCTCTAATTTTTTCCTCTGAGAGATTTTTATCAGTCAAAAGTATGGAGGACAAATTATGAGCCGCTGCACCCACACATTTTGAACATAGGCAATTCAACAATACTGCATTATCTTGTATAAATGCCTAAAGCAGAAACTTTAGCTCATGAAGCATGTAGCCGAATCTGAACCTCAAACGTCCAACTCATAACTGCTACTCTTCAACTTCATGTTAATGCTTTTTCCAGTTAGCACTCTATTAAGTTTCATGCCTGTAGAAACATTATATTCATATCACTGTGCTGTAGCTGCTTTTAGTCACTCTAGTAACTCTGCTGACAATATATCACGTCTGAGAGCAAAGAATGCCTCAAACCACAACACACTAACTTTGGAAATGGGATTTGAATATCCAAATATATGGCAGATTTTGACTGCTTATGAAATAAGGTTGTATCTTAAAAAAATATAAAATACCACCCTGACAAAGTGACAGATGAATGAGAACTACCCAGCTCCTCAACTCCAACAGAGCAAGCTGTGGAACAACAACAACAAAAAAATCATCCTGATTATTGGCTCACAATAAAACTTAAAAGTAACTTTTCTGCTTGAATCTAAATCACTGCTAAGGAATCCAAGTCTAATCTTAGTATTTTTGTGTTTTGCAGGTGCTCACAGAGATATCACAGGACTGATCTGAATGAGAACAGCTCAGACATCCTCTTGCCCATTCATATAGGCAATCTTATAGACTGCACCTGCATGTCGAGTTACATGCTAGGGAGTGCATTAGATTAGACGACAGGGTGGGACCTCTGAACTACCTGAGCTTTTAGTTTCTTATCACCTCCTACCCCCATGCTTCTGCCACAACAGCAACCACCTCCCCTGTTCATAGTACAGGACATCAGTCAGAAACCTAAATCTGGCACAGGGAGTTGTGGTAACTGGAGACTTGCTGTGGGGTTGAGTTTAAGACTATGCAGGTGACAGCACCACAGCAAGACAGTGGGAGCTAGTGCAGATCAGAGCAAAAAACCTCCTTTCCTTTCCCTCTGGGAATACCTACTCTGTATCCTTGCATGCATACACGCACAAAAACCCCAACTACCTCTGCAGCTAAGTACAACTTCACAATGAGCAGAAGGCCAGCATCTCCTACACCATTTAGGCAGAAAGTTTGCTTGAATTTTCAAAGATAGCCTCCACCATGTCCTGACTGTATTCAGGGTTTAAAAAAACCCAAAACTTCTCTAATAAATCCACAATAATTTTTATATGGACACAGAACAAAGGTGAAGGGTATGCAAAATTGCACAGCTGTTTGACAGAATTCAGAGAAGAGATCTGTATCAGGATTTAATCTTCTGCAATAAGACTGTCTGTTGAATAACCATGTGTGCTGCACATCGCTTTTGGTGATGAGGAAGACATTTATGCAGTCTATGCAAAGACACCACTCTATTATGCTACGTTAAAATATCAGGTTCCAAGTATCCAAAAAAGCAGATTGAGGCAGTGGTTGTAGGAATCAGATGTCTTTGCAACTTTTGTCCCATATAGATAGTAAGTAGTGGAACTTTCCTGTTAAGGATAGTTATAGAGCATATTTATGATTACAGATGGCTAGTACATACTTCATACATCTGTTTAAATTAAAAATATTTAAGTTAAAAATATTTAAAACATCTTACTTCAGGGAAAACTATGTGTACCTTTTCTTTTCCGTAGATTTCCACAAGCAAAAGGCTCTTTCCCCTAAATAACATTGTAATAAACATTTGTCGCAACAGAGAAAATGCACTTGATCTGTCCTTAGTTTTAGATACCATAGTAGAAGGTTTGACATACATGCATTATTTTCCCCATCCTCCAGAGGTTTTGGAAATTAGTTGAAGAAACTTGCCCTTTTCTGTTGCATTATTTCTTAAAATTCAGATTACTGGTTACTCAATCAGCTAACAAACCCTTCACTGCTTTTGAAAGTGTAAAGGTAAATATTAGGTAGTAACTGTTATGAAACTCTAACAAGGCACACAACAGGTTTGGTTCAGTTTTCTACTTGTTGAATGCCTTGCAGGACATGAACCTAGTAAGTTTGAAAAGGATTCTGCATTTCACAAGAAAAGTTCTTTCCAGGTATCCTCTCCCTGTCCCAAGCCAAGGATGAAAATGTTACGTAACTACTTGCAGTCTGAATCTGTTCTGGAACACAGAACTGAAAAATAATGTATTTTCTAACAAATCATGGAGTTTTGAGGCCAAACACTACTGCCATGCAGTATTTCTGTGAAACTGAGTGGCAACAAACCCCTTAGTTTTTCATGGAAAATGTCAAGGTTTTTTTTACTTCCATTTGAGCCAGATGTAAAAGTTGTTGGACTAGGGTTGTTTCTTTTATACTACTTCTTTCATCTCATCTGCTAACAGTTCTTTAGCTTTCAAAACATTAAGAATTACTTCCGGTATATGCATATATATATGAAATTGAAAGAGGTAAAGCAAAAAACCTAAAAATCATCCTCGTGCCTTTCAGGAAATACAGGCTTTATAAAATAACAGACAAAGTTTAAGTTCCATATTTTATATTCAGAATTATGAGAGAAAAAAACTGAATCAGTTTTTTCCCTTGCTACCATCTGACTCTATATGCCAAGAAACCGATTTCTTTACCTTGTTGGTAGAAAATGGCTTTCTTATGATGATAAAAAGATAACACTGCACAAAATTTTGCAAATGCACAAGTTGCTACATGACCCAGCACAGATACAGTCCCTAAGTACAGGACCTCAAGGGCCAAATTATTTTAGGTATTACACAGGCAGGGAAAAACATTTAGCGTGACATATAGCAAGTTCCAATGTACTACTACTAACCTCTTTGAACCTCTTCTTTCTAGTGTAAATTATAAGTTACTTTTGCACTGATCAGAATGACAATCCGGGAGCTTTATTATATTCCACACAGTTTACTTTCCCACTTGGAAAATAATTCATTCAATAAGGTATGAAAAGACTTGAAGGAAAAAATAATAATTTAATGCAGGCTACCCAATAAGAAAGCTTTAAGGATAAGGCTATCAGTATGTTAAATTTAACAGTCCAGCAATGTTTCCCCCTAGTTTTAAAAAAACAACACTAATTCAGTGTTTAATCTCAAATGACCATGTCAGACTGAATAATCAAATCATGCTAATACAGCACCACACCACAAATGACCATGTCAGACTTCAGAACCTAAATTACAGCCCTTTTTTCCCTTTCGTCTAATAGCAAAGATCCTAAATAAGAAGGGAACACACAGGTCAGCTGGTGTGACATCCACCAATTTGGAGGGTTCCACTAATCAGTCCAAAATTATCTCATCTAAGCCACTGCTGAAAAAGCATAGGGATAGAGAGTCAGCTATCCCCTTTTACAATACAGGCTGCTCCCAAATTGGTCAATGGCCAATGTGCCAACCAATTTAAAAAAAAAAAAAAACAAAACCAACAAAAAACCCCACTAAAAGACACCCAAATAAACAAACCCACAAAAAACCCAAACCAAACCCCACAACACACTACACATACTAAAAACCCCACAAAACCAAATAAACCGCACCAGACTCCACGGATACATCTCAGAAATTAGAATTTGTGGCCAGCCCTGACTGTGGTATCTCATATAGAGAATTCCACTAGCTCTCTACATCTGGCGAAAAGGGTTCATCCTGCTGTGTGTTCTCCCACACAGGTCACCCCACCTCCCCCTGCTACTGAAACCCTGCAATTTATGCCCAAAACTTTCCACACCTTGCGTCTGTGAAGCGTATATTTAAGAACTGTTTGAAGATACAACCATTACAAGCTCTACTTTCAATATCATCACAACCTTAATATAAACACAGAAAAACCGCTCGCCACCTGTTTACACACTGTTTGCACCTAGAAAACCAGCAAACTCCGACCCCAGGCCATGCCCGGTCCTGGTGCTGCCTACACACTCCATCAGTGGGCAACACAGTCTCGACTCAGGGCATTTCATTTAACTTACTACCAATTAATATGAACTTTTAATTAATTATTTGGGTACTGAGGGAAAAAATACAAAAATAAACAAACACCTAAGGAAACACCCTTCCTCCCCCTTCCCCAGGCTCAAGCCCAGTTCAGCGCCTCTCTTCCCCACTTCTAACCTTAACTTGCCTTGTTTTCACCAGGACTGACTTAATGCTCAGTCCATCCCCATCCCTTCTGTGAGGCAACAGGCAGCGCAGGACATTGAGGTCAGCAAATAACCATTTCCACTCGCTGCTGCTCCTCGCTTCTTACTCCTTTCCACCATGCTCCTTGCCTTTTCCTGCTCCAGCACAGGCCACAGTGCCTCAGAGCGTCCCTCACCCGGCCTGGGTCAGTCCCCTGCAGGCCACAGTCCCTCGGGGCACCCCTGCCTCCAGGTTGGAGGTCCCCCAGGGCTGCAACCCCTCACAGTATCCCTGCCCTGAGGCGAGTCACCTGCAGGCCACAGTCCCCTCAGAGGGAGACCCCTCCTCTAGCGTGGAGCACCCCCTCCAAAAAGAAACCCCAACCACCCGAAACCATGACTTTTCACACATCTCTTCCCTGTAGCAGTTACTGCCTTTTCTTACATACACCTCAACAGCAGCACCACGCACTCCTAGAAAGCTGGGGAGTGAGAGGGGCTGTTCCCACCTCTTTTAGAGGTGGCTGGAACCAGCCGTGACCAGCACAGGGCAGTTGACGGCCTTCCCCACACCAGGCACTCTTGCAGCTCCCTGCCACCAAACCACTGCCATTTATGCCCAAGATGCTTTCATACAATCCAGTGTGATATTTTTCACACGTAACATAATGTTCTTTGCAACACTCAATAAAATGAATAATTAAGTGTTATCACTTACCAGCCAGGGAACAAGAAATTCCATAAATAGTAGCTAGTTCCAAAATGGCTTCTTTAGAGCTGCCAGGGTCCCAATGCTCTCCCAAACCACTAATTAATAAATAAAATACTAGGGTCGTAGGCAGCAGCAAGCAGCATGATTATGCAGCAACCTCTGAAATGTCACGGCAGGACTTCTGCAGGTGGAGCTCCTTTCAGTGATTACACTGGGGCCGTCATCAGGCATGTGAAACAACCTCCCACCCACAAAGCTTGTGGTCTACAAGGGTAGGTAATGGTGGAGCACAGGAGCAGCTTGTCCTGTGGTAGATGTAACAAGCTGTGCAGCCATTATTGTTTAAGTGACAGTAACAGATGGTTGGGTACCTGTACTGGGTGGCTGTGGCAAGGTTTTGGGGTTTGGGGGGAGCTGCAGGGAAGACTCTGTGAGGGCTGCTCAGGGGCTGCCTCATGCTAGACACAGTTCCACAGTGGACCTGCCACAGGACGCTGCTGAGTCTGTCAGCAAAGATGGTGGTGCCTCTGGGAAAGCACAGCTAAGAAAGGGCAGAAAACGCTGGACAGGCAGAGGAGGAGGGAGAAGAATGAGGAATAACAGAAGGAACCGAGGTCAGGGAAGGTAGAAGAGGTGCTTTGTGGTGGAGCAGTTATCCCCCTGCAGCCTGTGGAAGAGCCCGTGCTGGAGCAGATGGGTATTTCCTGAAGGAACTGCTGCCTGTGGAGAGCCTGTGCTAGTGCAGATCTTTTCCTGCAAGACTGCAGCCTGGGGATAGTCCATGCTGGAGCAGGAGAAGTGTGAGAGGACAAGAGGAGCTGTTACAGACTGGCCGTCCCCCTCCCTTTCCCTCTTTGCTGCCTGGAGAGGGGCTGGAGTGAGGTTGTGCTTGGGAGAGGGAAGAGGAAAGGTGGTGGTTTAATATTTATTTTTGTTTCTCACTACCCAAATCTAGTTTAACTGACAACAAATTAAATTAACTTTCCCCAAGTTGAGCCTTGTTTTGTCCATGACTGTAAGTGATAAGTGATGTCCCTCTATTTATCTCAACCCATAAGATTTCTCATCTTATTTTCTCCCCTGTCCAGCTAAGGAGGGGGGTATAAGTGAGCAGCTGGGTGGGAATTTGGCTCTTTACCGTAGCAAACTCACCCTAAGAGGACTTGTGATATCTGCAACAAGAGGAGTCCATAACAGGAGAACTAGTTTAAAAAAAAAAAATTAAATGAAAATTTTAAGAACACAAAGCACAGTGCTAAGCTGATGATTTGTTGTCTAGTAAACAGACAGAGAAAATGTTCCTTGCATGAATGAAGTAGCTATTTGTATTTGAATCTATAAAGCACATCTATTTTATGCAATACTAAATATAACAAAACATTACAGCTAATCTGTTCAATTTATAGCACCTAGATAGCTTTTCGTGCTTGTCTGGACTATTAAAACACATAACTGTAATAAAATAATATCTATGTGGGTTAATATTCAGAACAGCAATACCATTGCATCACAACTTGAGAACAGAAAACATGATATTTAAATGCCACCTTCTCAGAAATTAAATTTGATCTTATTAATAAATAAGAGGGGCAAAATCAAACAGACCAAAAATGTTTGCTTAGACTTCTCTGCAGGGAGCAGATGTATAATGTGAGAGAAAATATGTGACTAATGCTGGACTTGGAAAATGTTAGTTTAAGTCTGTTATGAGTCTTTTTTGTAATTTTGTGGAAGTCCTATAGATCTGATTAATTCCCATAACTGAGGATCATAAAGGAGAGAGCTATTCAGTTGGGCACCTCTGCTCTCAGCCAATATGTACAAGCACCTCGGCTTTCTCCAGGTGACGTGTCACTGCCATGGGCATAAGTGACAAGGTTAATGTTGTGGAGGCTGCAGTGGTGCTCTGTGTGGGAGGACGCCATGAACTGCCTTGTGCTGGTCACAACTGCTGGGGCAGGAACATCCCTGATGGACAGCATCTGTGGGTGATTGTTGTGGTTTAACCTGGCAGGCAGCTAAACACCACACAGCCCGCCACCCTCCAGTGGGATGGGGGAGAGAATCGGAAGGACAAAAGTAAGAAAACTTGTGGGTTGAGGTAACAACAGTTTAATAACTAAAATAAAATAATAATAATATTGATAATAAAAATAATGTTGTAATGAAGAGGAAAACAATGAGGGGGGGGGGGGAAGAAAACAAAACAAAACAAACCCCAGTTAATGCACCTGCTCACCACCCGCTGACCGATGCCCAGCCAGTCCCCAAGCAGCAACCGCTGCCCCCCGGCCAGCTCCCCACAGTTTATATGCTGAGCATGACGTCCTATGGTATGGAATATCCCTTTGGTCAGTTGGGGTCAGCTGTCCCAGCTGTGTCCACTTCCAGCTTCTCGTGCACCTGGCAGAGCATGGGAAGCTGAAAAAAAAAGTCATTGACTAGTGTCAAGCAACAACTAAAACATCAGTGTGTCATCAATATTATTCTCATACTAAATCTAAAACACAGCACTATACCAGCTACTAGGAAGAAAATTAACTCTATCCCAGCCAAAACCAGGACAGTTATCCATGCAGGGACAGCCCCTGAGGGGCTGTGGACATGGGTGTCACGCACTGGGCATGGACACTAAGGAACAGTGCAACAGGAAAACCAGTAGGCAGTGCATGGGAGAAAACCAATAAGTGGCAAAGAGTCACTCAAAGAGAGGGTCATACACATCATCCGCCTTGTGTGTCACCCCCCTCACTGGAGGAATTTGGGCGGACTGAGTGTAACTTGCAGCAAAACTAAGGAAAACTGAAATTCAGGGGTTGCAAGGATATGTGTCCATCTTAGTTTTTGTTTAAAAGTGTGTGTCCTTTTTCTCAATACTGGAATCAGTGATGAGAGGTTGGTGTTGATTAGCAATAAATTAAGTAAAATTCCATGACTTGAGACCATTCTGCCTTGCAGCAGTAACCCCCCAAAGAGGCCCAGGTTAGTTCATTATCTGCCAGTGCTGCAAAGTAAAAGAAGTGGGGAAAGCATGTGAAAACTGAGGCAGATTTGCAGTCCCCCAGGAACAGACTTCTACATCAAATCACCAGTGTCCATATCTCATACCCTGTTTAAGGAAGGGCAGTGAGAACCTGTTTCCACTGGCTCAGCCTCTCCTCCATAGAGCAGAACAGAGCAATTTAATGTCTTTCATCGCTTCCCTAGAAAATGACTGGATCCAGGTGGTTTTGTCCTGTAATGAACATGTAAGCCCAAAGCTGTTGTTTTTTTCCCATCACCCAGAACTGTGAGTTGTCTCACCGTCTTATTTGGGGTGGGGGAAGATAAGAGTATGGAAGCCAGGACAGAGAGCAATGAGTCAGGAAACAAGACTCAAATCATCAGGTGGCAGGGACTCATCTACTGGAAGGAGTCCTGATGTTCTATTGATATAAAGAAAAAGACTGATTTCCTGGCCTTTCCCACAAACCTTATAGACAAAGGGAAAGCCTGTCTCAATCCACTCATAAAGAAGAGCATGCTGTGCTCAGCTGTTTGTGGTCATCTAAAAGTCTGTACAGAAAGGACTCTTATCCCCTGATGCCTTGCAAAATACTTAGCAAGGAGCCACAAGTAGGCTGCTGGCATCCTGAGACAAAATACTGTCTGAAAAACAGGCAGTGCTGAAAGAAATCTTTTTCTTGTCTTCCAAATTACTGTGCCCCTGTCAACACTTGTCCTTAGCCAAGAAAGAATCCTACCCAATTTTTTATCCAATTTTGGGGTTGCCTATGAATGAGGGCTGTCTGCCCAAGGACTGAGGCAGCTGGCCTGGTGAAACCAATAAAGGGCACTGACCATGAGCACACTCCTTAGCTATTTGTCCCTGGACCCCATGCTTTTCTAATAATTGTCTCTAAGCCATAAGCTCTGGGCTCTGTCAGACCTTGATCTCTGCTGGAGCTGGCTTTGGAGAATGTCCAAAGATGGTTTGGAAAGTTGAAAAAATATGTCTTTCTCAGACATATGTCTGTGCTGAATACATAAATCATGCGAAAATACTGCATCTCCTTGAGCTCCTCTGATTCCAGACAGGAGGGATGGAAGCCTGATTCTTCTGAGACCAGAAGATAGCTCTCATTTTATAAAAGTTTGAAGTAATTTGTTTTGGAGGTTTAAGAAAAGTCACTCAGCCCCTCTCCCCTACAGCTGCTCAGGGTTTCTACAGGGTTTGTGAGAGGGCAGAGTAGAATTGGCCAATCTTGGGTTATTTGCTTACCCAACCCAGTTGTGTGAAGAAGGCAAGGAAAGAGCAGAGCAAACCTCGGCTTCCCTCAAATCTACTGGTCTTTCATGTAACATAATTTTATATGTTATGTATTCCTGAAACCTCTACACATGTTTTCATGTGTTATTTCTGAGACCGCCTAAGAGGAAATGAAACTTCAAACAAGCCAACTTGTACTTTGTTCTTTGTACTTACTTAGCAGTGTTAGAAGTGGGGTACCAAGCTGAGGCCAGGTCCAGAAACATGAGGGAAGCAGTCTCACTGGAAGTCAAAGAGTTTTAGAGGTCCTATGGCTCAGCTATTCGTTGGATATACATTCCTATTCTCACAAAATAAATTGTGTTAGGAAGTCTGGTCCATCCCATATGGATGTGCCCTTGTCATTAGAAAAAGCACCCCAGATTCCTCCAGTCATGGATTAAAATCATACACAAGTATGCTTGGAGCAACAACAATTATTTTTCTTTCTCCAAACAGTCATAATCATCTCATGAACATGGAAGCTGCTGATGCATATTTCAAGGAGTGCCAGCAGAAAATGCTTTCTTGAAACATCCAGTACAACCCTCCAGCTTCTGCAACAGGAGGGAAGTCCTATGTAATTTTTGTCACAGAAACTTTCTTTAACCATTATCATTACTCTCTTTCTTTCTATTTATTTAATTGCTATTTTTGGCATTGATTATTGAACTGCGGTGATTATTTCTGTACTACGAAACTAAGCAAATACCCAGACAGTAAGATTGCTGATTGCAACAGTCTGATCCAAAACCCGTTTCAGTGAAGAGACACCTGAATATCTCCTCTCTTTCCCATCTGATGCCTCATCATTCCTTCTTTCAACTTCTGCTCACTTGGAACAGATTCTGGGCAGTGTGAAAATCATATTTTTTCTTTGAATGTCTGTTCTTTGAAAATTTTTCTCTTTCTTTGAAACTGTTTGCTTTTGTAAGATAGAATAAAAACAAAACAAAGGAAAGTAGAATACAGGATAGAAGTTGTAAGAAGAATGCATCCAAATAATCTTTCATCCTCTTTTTTTTTTTTTTTTCATTAAACTAAGATCAGCAGATGACAGAAGGCCCTGAAATACAAAGATAATTAAAACGTGACTCTGTGTGTGTGCGAATGTGTGTCACAGAATTTGGAGACTCATTTAGAAATACATTTGAAAAAGTTCTCCAAATCAGGACTAGATTCAGAAGCATTATAATATTTCAATATTGATATTTCTAGGTAGACATAGGTGGCAAGATGCTAAGAAATCTGCAAGTTTTGTTCTTTTTCCTGTTTTCAAGAAAATACTAAAGACAAATTTTCAATTTATAGAATTTGTGTCAGTACAAAAAGGTATTCATTTCTGCTTCTGCTTACATGAAATAATGCAAAATCTCAGTCTTTCTGTCATTCATCTGTAAGTGTAAAACACAGAGATGATGTTATTGCATTATAAAAGATGCTGTAAACTATGGAACAAAGCAAGTGACTATTTGGGCTCTAGTTTTGAGAAAACATACATAGAACAACTCTTAATGATTCAGTATGGGCATTGATGTTGATCTCATTTATCTTATTCAAACCACTGAATTCGGAGCTTTGTTAGCTTCTTGGTACAGGAATGTTTTCCTCCTATGGTCTGGTACAGAACCTAATCTAGACTCTTTTGATTGTTACCTGCTGATATTCTGTGCGTTCTGTTTATAATTTTTATTCCCTTTCCTATCAACTCCTCATTGTCTTAGACAGGAAGTTAGTTGAGGCAGAAACTTCCAGGCCTGGGATAAGGTAGTGAGCCATGGCTAGAAACCTTCTATGTAATTGAAATACAAATGCAAACGAGTCATGCTTACAAAAAATAGCTTAACCACATTAACCTAATTTGTTACCTTCACTGTGGTCTTCCCAGTCTCTTCCCAGAACATAAACTTCCAGTATTAGTAGTGTTTACAATTCTATTTTGTGTTATTCCTCTCATCACATAATATGTGGCAGGTTTTTTTTTCTTTGGAGAATGGCAAAATTGCAGAGGCTGTGGGCTATTTAGTTGAATTGCTCTAGGTGGTATGGCAGACAGTCAGAATTCTGTTAAACACTGACAATTTCTGAAACAACAAAAGGAATAAACTTTGTGATGAATACGGATCCAATAAATAGAACTGAAGTTCCATTAAAATTTCATTAGTCTATTCAGCCATACTCTTCACACTCCATTCCTTCCCATCGTGGGCTAAATCAGATGTTAATGCACTTACATTTTTGACAGATTTTGATAACTTTGCTGCTTTTTAGAGATTAAATCTGACAAGCCAGCAGACCCATTCTATGGCTGGGAATATGGAGATGGCAATAACAGGAATTATTTTAGGCAGGGGAAGCTGCGTTAATAATGAAGAGCAGTTTTCAAATAAAGCAGAAATTAGTGAAGTGCATTAAGAAATTCTTTAAAGTCTCAAAGCATTGCCTCTTTTCCATTTCAATAAAATCATAGTAAATTTCTATGAAGAGCTTAATGACAGAACCATTTGCTGTTGCAGTAGCTGTAAAGAAAAATGACTTAATGAACACGAAGACATAACAAAAAGTTGCAACACTAGCTGTTAATATAAAAGCTTGTTTTTCCCAGGCCAGGGAACATAAGTTTTGTTTACTAACATTAGAATTTATAAACTCTTACACAACCTTATTACAAATAAATAATTACATTGAAGAACAATTCCATTAATTTCCTGAAATAAGGTTGCAAAGCTGAGTGCATGAAAGCTAGGGAATATTAGCATTAACATAGTCTCAAGTTCTGTTCGTATATTTTTCCTAGAGCTGTTTTCTACCAAGTAAACTGAAAATAAAAATTGCATTGTGTGGAGAAACACTAATACCCTCAGGAGCGGTCAGTAGGGCTAGAAGCTTTACCTCCACTGTGTAGACCTACATGCCTAGGGACATCACTGAGCCTTGAAGGATCGTTCTCTAGAGCATGCCGTATCCTATCTCAAGCCTGAGCCTTCAGACTAGTCCCTGATACAGGGTTGCCTCTTTCTCATGAGCAACTGCTCATTTTAGGCTCACTCTTTACACTGAATAATCAAGTCTTTGCTATTCCTTTGGCCACTTATTAGTTGTTTAGCTCAAAAAGTCCTAGCTTCTCCTTTCCTTCAGATTCTCTACCCAGCGCCCCAAACAGTCTCTCTAAAGATGTCATCCTCCTTTCTCCTTCACACATCCCATGATCTAGTTTCCACTCACTTTGCTCAATGGGCATCATTGCTTCTTCTAACTATCTTTCTTACCTTGGCCTTTAAGTGCTTATCCTTCATACAGCCTTAATTCATAATCAGCCTCTACTGTTTCTTTCTGCCTATCAACTCCTTGACTCATTGCTTTTGCCCAGTGCCTGTCTCAAACTCCTTGCTCACCTGTATCTGTTTCCACTGCCAACTTCTGGAATCTTTGGCAGGGGAAAGAAAAATCCTTTCTCCTCCCACTCTCAAAACATTTAACTCACTGACTTCCCTTCTTCCTGAATGACAAGAATATGAAAATCCAAGACTATCTTTTTCACCTAATCAGTTCAATTTTCTTATTTCCTCCAAGCCCGTTTCTTCTGAAGCAGTCTTTCTGAGTGTCCCCCAATTCGCAGACACTGTAGAATTCATCTTATCTGGCTGTAACTATGTTAAATTTAAGAGTCTATTCTAAAGTGCCCTGTTGATCTCCATCCACTGTAAGTTTCCAGAGAGTTACTTGTCCTGCCCCCGATATCCTCAGGATGAAATATGCTTTGGTAGTGCTTCCCTATCTTCACTGATCTAAGAAACCTTAAAAAAATTTTAGATCAGATATTTAGCTTTCCAATTATTAGTGGTAAGATGAGATAATTTCTGAATTTTTCTGCACTCCAGTTATCTCTTACAATTCTCCTCTCTTACAATTCTACTACCTAAGTAGGACTTAAAGGAAATCTCTAGTTGTTATTTAAAACTCCACAGGTATGATTCCTTTCTTAACAGAAGAAAATGTATTTTCCCCTTATGTTGTCTTTAGAAACACAGGACCGTTTTGGCTGAAATCCTCCAAAATATTTTTAGCCCGATGTGGACATTTAGCATGCAAAAACATCAATTTGAGTGCTTTAGGTTTTTCAACCAAAGTCCAATGTGGCCAAAATTAAGACCATGGGTTTAGTAGATAACCTTGATAATATCACAGTTATGATAGTGGGGAACAGGTCAGATGATTACAGAAGTTAGTAATGGACCCGGAGAAATCTCATTTCCCTACCCAGTGTTTAGCAGTCATTAAAATTGCAGCCTTTCGTAATGTTCATTTGTTAATGGTAAAAAGAAGAATTAATTACTGGCTAAGAGCTCTGTTATATGCTTTTTGAAAGGTCTAACTGAAAGCACATCAAATTCAACAGAAAAGCTTGAAATTACTTTATTGCACATTTTTAGAGAAAGAAAAGAGGCATGTCCCTGTACAGCCTGGAGAGAATACTGAACTCCTTAGCACAGATTAGCAATTAGAGGATAAATGACTTTGCATTTCTGGTAAAATATCTTCTCCTGACAAATCCCACTTAGTCACATACCTATTTAGCAAGCAAAGCTGGATGTCTCCTCAAGGGTATCAGTGACGTGAGTTGCAGTTTCCTAAAACCCCAGTTTTGAATCTGCACTAGGGAAGGATCTAAACCCATAGCTATAGACCATTGCCTGAGAAGATTATTTTCCATTTGTCCCTCATTTCTTCTTGCCCATAATGCACTGGTGTATGCCATAGAGGGTACATGCAAAATTCTTTTCTCTCTGTCTACCTATGCATATTATTTAAGGAAAGGGAATAGTTCTTGGGAAGCAGATTCTATACTTCCATTTGTGTCAACTTTGCTGTCCTTGCTCCATTGAGCAAGGTTTATTTCTCATTTTGGCTTTTCACAGCTGGCCCGTATTTCAACCTACATAAACCAATCCCCTACAAAGCCAATATCTAGAGGTAGCAAAATTTTCTGCTGAGTCTTGCCCCAGATGTTCAGCTTCCAGCTGCTTACGATTGCTGAATAGGTTTTGATTCATAAACAGGCAGTATTGACAGTTAATCCCTCACAAAACCATTACTTCATATCAGACATTTGCAGCACATAAATCCTATTCTCCAAGGAAAATACATTATGTTTTCCCCTTTATGTACTCAGAAACACTGCATACAATACATAATATCATTCCCTCATAAAGAAATTTAATAAAACAAGAACATGTAGCCATAACCTGCTTCCATCAATGTGTGCAAATACATCTCACTTGCACATCACTGGGGATATGGACAGATAGAATGAGCACTTGCAATAACGGCAAAAATTGCACTGACTTGTCCCCTTTCTGAATGGATGGATTTCAATTCTTTTTTCCCCCAGATTTTATGTGTTCAGCATTGTCTCTCCATGAAGTTTGCTGATTCTCAGTAGGAGTTTAACATACAATTTATTAAGCTACCTCTGTAAATTCTGCTGGCTACTCAGTGGAAACCTTAAGCCTTCTTTGTAAATCAAGACATTGAGCTTCTAAACCACTAAGACTCCTCTGGAGTCTGGACCAGACATCTACAGAAAGAGAAACTGCACAGTGAGTCAAAGATTAGAACATGAAAAAGAGGTATCACTGATCAAATTATCTGATCAAATTTAAAGATGGACAATGAACCAAAGACTAAGGAATGTCTTTTTTATTGCACTGATGTGTTAATTTCAGACTTCTGTTATACCTTTTAAAATAAAACATAGGTTGCAGATATTATTAAAGGAACAATATCTTTACAGATGAGTAAATAGTGCATAAAGCAGATGATAAACACTTTCATTAATGTATATTCATAAAAGTACTTGGCCTGAGAGACCATGATTAATGCGCTAAAAGAAATACAGTTTTGCCAGTTGATAAGCACAGGTGATGAGTATGTGTTTTGTCTGTGTGGAGAATGAACAAAGGAAAAAAAATGATTAAACTGGAAATTTTAAATAATGAAAATATACTTTCCTACCAGGTACAAAGTCAAGAGGCTCATCCATTTTCATGGTCCAAATAATTTTTACCCTCCCTTGTAAGACGGCATGGGTTCCTTCCTGTATAAAGATTGACCCTAAGCCTGTGGAAGTCAAAAGATAAGATTTTTATTAGCTTCAGCTAACTTTGAAAAAGATGCACCGATAAAATGATTTTATACTGTTTACCATATATAGAGGGGAAAGAAACCTAAAATGCATAGAACAAATGTACCTTAAGCTTGGTCTAGCACTTTAGTAGTCACTACTAATTTTGTAACAGAACTCCCTCATCTCTTTGAGCCGGAATGCATCTTCAAACACTAGTAACTCAGACCACAGGATCATAAAATGATTTGAAAGAGATAAGTGCAGCGCAGGGATTTGCAGACAGTCCCTATACAACAAGGAACAGCTTACTGAAATAAGTACATGTGCTGTTGACAAGATTGATGTTCCCAACTAATAAACCTGTTGTGAACCTCTCATTCATCACTTGAAGACTTTCCAGAAATCTTGTATGGTAGACTACCTATATACAAACCCACTTATCACAATTCTTTTAGTTGTTTTAAAGAAAAAGAGAAATCTATTATTTATGAGATTCAGCTATATGGACAGCTAAGCAGTATCCTCCAGATTGACTCAGCAGGCAGTCTGATACCGAGTCATGCACTCTTAGAGTGACTGCCTGGTAACGTTTGCATTAACGATCAGAAGGATTTATAAAGCAGAAGCTCAGCAAGACACATCTGAAAACATCACCTGTCTTAATGAAGGACATTGTATTTCATAGCTGGGCCTCCAAAGAAAGCATAGTTTCAACAGATTTTTTGAGAGCTCATATGGCAAAGAAATCTGTGTTCACATTTTGTGTTGCCTAAAACTTTTTCCATCATAATGAAACCATTTCCTGTTGGCTTATTTTTAGAGTTTTTTTCTGTGGTAGGTATTTTGTCTTTCCTTTCTATACTTGTTGGTTTATGCTACTTGCCCCTCCCAACCTGCCCAGCCAGAAAAGGGGGATCTCATCTGCTCCTAATAGTTCTAGTAATGCTTACCTTGTTTTTGATTTTGCCAGTCATCTTTCATGGGTATNATTCTTCAAATTTTTTCAGTTTGAAGTTTGGACATCCTCTTTTTTGTGTGACTGAGGAAGTTAATGACTCAGCCAGATTCACTTAAAAATAGCTACTATAACTTCACATAAAGCCTGCATCTTTATTTGTGGTGTATTTGCCTGCCCTCTAATACCTGCCTTCACATTTTCTTACTCTCTTGAGAGTCTTTAGGTTAACAAATGTCACATTTGTGTCTGTATTGGCTCCAGAGGTCAGTCTGCAGAACAGCATCTCCACTGAGGAGAGATGAAATAACATAATCCAATCACTAGTGCATTAGAATAACAACCAGGAGACCTGGGTTTTATTCCTGGCTCTATCACTAATAGCTTGTATGACTTTGAGCAATTAATTCTGTTTTCTGCCCTTTCTGTTTTCTTATCTATAAAAAAAAAGAAAGAAAGAAAAAAAAGAGACACTTTGTTTTAGTAACATCTGTGAAATTAATGCATTGAAAATAATGTGTGAAAGTTAAATATGGCCAACCATTCTAGTTTTATTTGAATTGATTGTCTTTCCTTTTTAATCCAGTGGGAAAAAAGATCTGCAAAATGAAACAGGAAAAGGATTAGGATTCAGTATTGTAGGACACTTTTATTGCCAGTGTTGGCTTTCCTGTTTTGCTGTAGTTTGGAACAGAGGAAAATAAGCTCCTTTGTGTCCTGTAATTTTTCACTTAAACCTAATTGCTAAATTATTCTACACTGGCTTGAAATTTTGGACCAAA
>WAAD01024993.1:44179-59267 GCA_013389945.1 Fregata magnificens
CTAGAGAACAAGTCTTCTGAGGAGCGGCTGAGGGAACTGGGGCTGTTTAGTTTGGAGAAGAGGAGGCTGAGGGGAGACCTTCTTGCTCTCTACAGCTACCTGAAAGGAGGTTATAGTGAAGCAGGCCTTGGACTCTTCTCCCAAGTAACTAGCAACAGGAGAAGAGGAAATGGCCTCAAGTTGCATCAGGGAAGGTTTAGATTGGATATCAGGAAAATTTTCTTTACCGAAAGAGTGGTTAAACATTGGAACAGGCTGCCCAGAGAGGTGGTGGAGTCACCATCCCTGGAGGTGTTCAGAAACCATGTAGATGTGGCACTCCAGGACCTAGTTTAGGAGTCATGGTGGTGTTGGGTTGATGGTTGGACTTGATGATCTTAGAGGTCTTTTCCAACCTTAATGATTCTATGATTAGACAACAGAGACTCCTGAAGTTTAGTCACGGTTCTTCCTGGCTTGAGCAAATATCTTCAATAAAGATGAAATGGATTAGACCTACATTATACGACACAGCTTATTTTATGAGGAAGGAGTTTAAAATCACAGATGTTAACCAATCCTTTTTTCGTGTTGAATTGATTACAAACTTGATTAAAAACTGCACAGTGCTTACTGAGTAGAGAAGCATTATAGCACCCATGGAACATGGATTGTAGAAATGACACATTAATCTGCATAAACCCTGTGCGTATGTGTGCTTGGCAGTATAAGCCCAAGCTGTTCTGTTTAGGGCTTGACTGACTTTGATCTTCACAAATACTTAGAACCATCTCAGAGGCTAAGAAATCCCTTTTCTGCTAGCTTGGCTAATGGAACCTTGTCACCCTCTTCAGCTGAATTGGGATATACTATTTAGCACAGGTAATCACTCGCAAAATGTATCCTACTTCCATTTTGAAGTAGGACCCAAAAACATTTAAGAATTCTAATTTTAGTTTGAAATATTCCTGTTCTGAACTGTCACGAGAGCCACAGCAACTGAGGCAGAACTTATTTTCTTTTTTTTTTTTTTTCTTTTTAGACCTGAGAATTCAAGAGTATTCCTGAGAATTGAAGGACAGGCAGCTGAGAAATAGTCAAAAATCATTTATTGGTGAGTGTATAAGCCCACTCATAAGAGTCATCACTGAAAGAAGATGTGGAGGTTTTTCATTTGTTTAGGTCTAATGCATACATTAGTATTAACTTTGAATGAATCTACTTTGAATAGGAGCTGTCCATTATATACAGATGATATTCTGGAAGTCAATGACTAGTTGAATTGCCTCACATGTTAATAGTCTTTTAATTAAAGCCAAGGCTATTCATCCATCCATTTCTTCCCATTTTATTTAAATACTTTCTATATCATGAATGCCATTCCCTGCAGTGCAACAAGCTTAGCTGAGAGAGAGTACTAAGACAAAAATCCCATTGTCCAAATGCTTGCTCAGAGGGCACTGCAGAACGTTTGGGCTAGAGAACATTGGTGCCAGTTTGCTTAGTAAGTGAAGAAAGTGAATGTGTACTGAGTAAATCAGAAATAATCTGAAGAGTTTACCTAAAGTCTAGTAATCACTCAGTTCAAGACAAAAATTCTTGGAACTTTAATTAGCAAATAATATTTATTTCTGATCCTTTCCTGCAAGGGTATGATGCAGTTATAGAGGATAGCCTGATGACAAAAGACAATGACAAATCTGAACAGGGATCATTAGGTGAAAAACATTCATAATAGCTAAAAATAGAATGAATTAATTTTCCATAGAAGAGCTATGCCACTGGTAATTTCTCACTGACATTGACAGAGGTGGCATGGTCAAGTGTTGGCTCTACTATTTTTTGATATTTTAAAGAGAAACCTTATTCATAAAGGAGTAATTGCTTTGTGCCCCATTGTCAAGAACAAGAGATTTCTTCAAGAAACCAGTAAGAAGACTGTTACGGATGTTATGAATTACACCTCCAAGCTTATCTAAGCCTGAATGGAAAGGCCATTGATATTACTGTCAACTCTACCCCTTCTTTGACAGAATAAGTCTCACAATTCCAGGACAAATTCATTCATTTCCTCTGTTATCTCTGCCTGTCCTGTCATCACTTCTTCCTGAGTCCAAGGGGAAAGGTTTTTACTAGCAGGTGAGAGCACGTTATTTAAACTCGTCTCTGGTTGTCATAGCTGCAGCTCAAGGATCTTTCCACAGCAACTGCGGATCCTTATGGCTTGTCCTTAGCACCCATTATTACACTCGGAGCCACTCTTGAGTCATTCTATAACCTGTACCACTTATGTGCATCTTACTGTTTTCTCAAATAAGTTTTCTATTACTGTCATGACTTCTGAGTCTTCCCCTGACATTGCAGACAAGTAGATACCTTTGTTCAACATGCCCTGAGTTTCCTGGTAGCACTGTGAGCAGCTTGGTGTCACTTCTAAGTCTTCTGCCTCCATGAGCTGGCTAGGCCATTAAAGACATTTCTGCACTGTTTTATATGAGATTTTCTGAGTTTATCTATCTATCTCAAACATAGAGTCTACCTGTCATGTGGCCCTGTACCCTGTGTAAGTTGCCTAGCAATTGGGAATTTTAGCTGAAGAAACTGCTGAGTTCTAGAACTGGGTCTTGGAGCATAGAACAGGAAAATATGTCTGGTTGGAGCTTTGTCCATTTCTGCTTTTTGACTACTAAAATTTTTAAATACTCCAGAGAGCAACTGAATTGCCATGACCTGTACAATAGATGGACAAGTAATTTTATCTTTTACATGGTTTTTTTTTTTACAGGTGGAAGATAGTACTCCCGATTTGTCATCAACTCATAATTTGATTTGTTTTGTATTTTGTTTGTCATTTGGTAAATGACATATTACTGGAAATAAAAGATCAAGATGGATATGCTACTAAAAGCACATGAAACCTGCTAAACAATGAGAAGATTACCCCCAAACACCTAAAAGACTATAGACCTGGAAACTGGATTTGTGTGAACTTCTACAAAGAGTGAGTGCAAAAGAGGAAACCCACGATTGCCAAAACCCTCCCAAATAAATGAACCCACTTACTAAAGGTGCTGTCAATGTTGGAAGATACTCCTACTGGACATATAACCAGACATCGGACTTCTTTTCTTAAATATATTATTTATGTTGACATATGGGCTATAAGAAGTGAGGTACAGCATAGAAGTGATCAAAAGCTCATTTTCTATTTTACTGCACTGAAATTGGCCATCATTTTGTGGCTTTTCCTTTTTTGGGTGAGCAAAGACCTGATAGCCACATAAGGTGTTAAATGGAGAGAAGCACTACCACTGATTTTCTTGACTGTCAGATTGTTTGACATGTCCCAGCTGAACACTTGTTACTTTTGTTAGGTTTGTTGGTAGCCAATCACTCCATAATTATGGTATCATGGGTCATCATTTCCTTATCACTGAAAGTCTTGTGGAAATGGGCACCTAGGAAGGGATAGTCACAATCTCATACTAAATGTCTGAAGATATCCAGAACTCTGGCAATAAGTTCTCACTTATACTTTTAATAAAGAATGAAGTAAATCCCACTTTAAGAATCTTTAATCCACTTCCTGGATATCATTTAAGTTGTACAGCAGAAATGCAACCTCATGGAAGAGCTATTTTCCTGTTATCTCAGCAGTTGCTTGAGAAATTTCAGGTGATCACATATGAATGCTCAGACATCATCCTTAATTCAGTTATATGGAACAGCACTAACACAATTGCTACCACGATATCAAAAGATTCAAGGAAGAGCAAAATGAAGGTAAAATTCTATGAGTGTAAAGACACTTAGGGACAAAGGAAGTCACAGAAGCGTTAATAATTAGATCATGGGTACTGAAATAACTCTCATAGCCAATTATTTCTGTGTACTGAATATCATTGTGTAAACTTGGATACAAGAGTCTGTACTGAGTTCTTGCCAAATGAATCATTAAAAGAATCAAAACTTTTGCACAAGAAGCAAAACTAATTTCTAAAAAAAATAGCTTTCTTGAAAGCCCTGCTTTTTCATAGGTATTTATTTTCCACTCCTTCTCAGTGAGCACAGCATTCAAATGTGAGGAATTCAGAAAATAAGTAAATAGATTGACTTGAATATTCTGATCCATACTGGGATTCCTGCCCCCCCCCCCCTCTGCAATTTAGTAGGCATTTTATAAGCACCTTCATAACAGGCTACTGACAACAGTGAACAATTAACTGAATCACATAAACAACTACGAAAGATGCTCCATGTGATGCTCACTCAAAAGAGGAATTTATGCAATTCCTGACTTGAGTTTTGAGGATTCAGTGTCTTCATCCAACAAATATGCATTTTCTTGTTTTATGCTCTTAGTCATCTGAGTTTGCCATGCCCTGCTCCAAGGGGAAGAATATCTATAGCTAAAACTTTTTGAGATTTTATTATTATGACGGGCATTGCTCATTTCTCTGGGGACACAAATACATAATTTGCTGAAAGTGTACCAGTACAAAATTCAGCATGTTCGCCCCTTTTAAAGCAGATTTATATATTTCATCAAGCTGTTACATAATAGCTGTATAAGTCATAAACAGGTATACTGGAAGAAAGCCCTCCAGTGTGGACTTCCATCATTCAAACAAGAATATAAACTGATCATTTCACTGCATGTTTAATTGATACTGTTGCACCTTTTACCTATTTGGCTATTTCTACTTGATAAAGGGTGAATTACTGCTACACTGATAACTAGTTTTTCTTTCCCAGTGTTATAGGGGGATCCCTCATGGCTCTGAGGTCTGTTTTCTTTAGGAGAGCAAGATAATAGATGAAGAAATAATAACATGGAAGGAAGCATCAGAAAGTTAAGAAAAAGCTATTATTGTCCATTGTACTGAAATTCTAATGTTTTTACATGCCTTGCAGTCCATTTAATTTGGGTTCTATTCAGCTGAGTCTCAGAGCTTTGATATTGAGACTGGCTTATTGGAAGTGACATAAATAGATAGCTATTCACCCCGTCTTTTTTTTTTTTTTTAAATGAAAAGTGATTGGGAGTTGTAATTACTGATATACATTGGAGATTATAGTTCAGCCTAAAGACCATACTTTGTGTGTTTCTCACGAATGTGAACTCAACATTCATTAAACACAATTAAAAACCACGGCCCTTAAAAGCACAGGTTTGAAATTCGAAAACCTTAATTTTTTCCTCAATCAGTTTTCACCGAGAAGACAGCTCTCTTTTTCCTTCTTTCTCACTCTTACAGTTAAGTTAAAGTTTATCAGAATATTTTTGTAACTTTCAGCTCAGCTTCCAACAGTATTTTGAGTTTATAAGCCTAGGAGCAAAGTTTCCAAGTGTGACCAAAGCTCATTTGGTCAGAACACTCTCAGTCTCCAAGGTGGAGCACATTTTGTCAATAAAAGTGGTGTCAAATTGGGATGCTAGTATCTACCCACTGCTAACACGGCAGAGAATGAGACCAGCAAACCTCAGATTCACATTAAAGTCTAATAAACAATGAAAAGTAAAACTCTTCTAGGTCCAAAAAAGAACTGTGAACAGTTTGTTGCCTCCTTCCCTCTGACCCCTCTCCAACCCCTCCAAAGGAAGCTACTGAACAGAGAGTAAACCTGGAAGGAAGGACACAATACAGAGTTTTGTTTACTGAGCCTTTTATTAGTTGTTCTTACCTAGCAGATGCTTGTGTAGTTAAAAATATGCTTTATGTCTGTCTGATTTTAATGAACTATAGCACCAATGGTTAGTGTTTTTATATGTTTGAATTAAAGACATGTTCAGGTATATTTACCTTTAAAATTTGGCTAGCTTAATGTAACTATAGTTTATGGAACTCTAAATGGTTTCAGCACTACACTGCTTTACTCTTCAAATATGTATTTAAGCAGATGTATTACAACTTTTATTTAAGCATCTGTACTTTACTGCAGTAAACCAGCTTAGAACTTGTAGGCCTAATGGCACGACTCTATGGAAGTAAGGTCAGAGGATCCTGAGCACCTGCCTCCTCATTTAGGAATAAGTATAGAAAAAACAGTTATAACACTGAAAATTACAACAAGAGAGCCTGTGTTTTTCTCCCCCAGATTCCTCATATCAGTTGTAAAAAATGAGCCAAATATAGAGTCAGGAGTAGAGGGATTTTTTCCCCACTTTATTTTTTTCTATCCAGTAGCCCTTGCAGGAGTCTAGCAACACAAAAAAGCTTTACAGTGCAGCTAGTCACAGTTATGCAACAACTCTGTGGAAGAGGTGCGTGGCACAGAGAACCTGGAACATCTAAACCAGCACCAGATAAGACATACCAATGACGTTCTTTGTATGTACTGTGCATATTTATCCTATCAAAAGCCAAATTTATATATCATTTGGGTACCTGAACAAGAGGAGCAGATCCACTGACAACAGTCAGGGCTTGCTAACAAGCTAGTGATCAAAAAGTAAGTTCACACTCATTGTGCAGATCTGAGATCAAATCAGGAAGACAAACAAGCAAGTTAAAATCAGCACAGAATCAAGCATAAGACTGGAACCAAGTGCCTGAGTCTAAATGCACTGCCTGGCCAAAGGGAACTAGTGGATTGGTGGAGGTCCCAGCTGAGGCTGTTCAGGGCAATTAGAGCCTGTTGGTGTACTCGGGGCTCTGGCAGCACTGTTTAAAGACATCAGTATTGCAGATTTCATCTTTTAGGAAGGACTGATGAAATAAGGTAGACTCTTCAGGTTTTGTTATACTTGGTTGATGAAGCATTTTTAGAGTAGTGATATAGGAAATTATGCTGGTAGGTTTTCTGAAAGATGGTGTATTTTTTGATGGGAGTGGAATTCAGGTAGCAGTATAATGTCTCGCCTTTCCTCCAGTTTTTCTAATAGCTGCTGTTTTTTCCTAAGAGACTACTCTTAAGCGCATTTGGCTTTTAAAATGATAGCCCAATTATCTGGGGAAAGCCTGAAGTATGTTCTTAATTATGAAAAGATGGTTCTGAACTGTGCATGGTTTTAGGTGAAGCCATGAGGCTTATTAGGAAAGTTTTGCAACAGCTGCTATATGAATGACTATGGCAAGAGATGTATAGAAACAGATCCCTGGCTGTGTGCAACAGTTGAATTCTAAGTGTTTGTTGCTCTTTCTAAAAGATTTGAAATTATGCATCAGTGTGTGCAGCTCTTGCTTTTTTCCTTGCATCTGCTTGCCTAAAATGGTGTTCCTTTCACCAAGAGAGCTTGGTGAATATTCCTAAATTATAGGATTTTATTGCATTGCAATTGGTTATCTTGCTCTGGTAGTTTTTTAACACAGCTGTTGCTTCAGTGAATCTGTGGTCTGTGTATATTGGTGTAACATTTCTGAAACTGCTCAGACTTACATGAAAAATAGCAAGAAATCTTATCAGAATGGGGTCTGTCTCATAAAACTTACTGTAGTTATGACTGACGGGCAGAATGGGGTGCTAGAATGGATCTGCTTTAAATGCCTCAGTACTTCATGAGACAGTTGTGACTTAAATACAAACACCATTCAAAAATGCTGTGGAAAAATATGTTGCATTGATTTAGCTGGTATTTCCATAAGTTGTTCTTATTTCTGATTCAGTTTCACAGAGGAAATGCTCAGGAACCTCATTCAAATGCCTCATCTATGCTGAATAACAGGACATCACAGAGGAAAAAGTGAGAAACAGAAGAGATGCGGGAAAAGATGGTTGCAGACAGGTGGTTGTAGTGGAAAGGTGAGTGACATCTGTCTTGTTTTCATACTTGAGGAGACATGTACTACTTTTAGAACCTTGTACTTGCTGTAGAAACAGCTCAGTGAAGATCTGTATCTCAAGATACTTGTCTAAGGAACAGGATGAGCATCTTATGTGTCAGATCTGAAAACACCAGAAAGTGGAATTGGAGAGTAATCCCCCTGAAAGGTGGATCCAGCTCCATGTGGTTATGACTATGCTGAATGTAGACAGGTGTCTCCATCAGCATTGTTTTCTTGGGTTGTATATTTAAATCAGATTTAGTTGTATACAGCTTCCATGTGAAGTGGCATCTTTCTCCTCTGGAAAGAGAGACTATCCATACAATCTGATGATTTTAGCTGACATGTACTTATCTACTAAGGGCTTATCTGTACTGTTCAGGGTACAATCCTCAAAGCTTTTCAGGCCAGGACCTTAGGGGTTTGAAGAGAAATAGGATGCTCTATTGCTTAGCCAGGAACTAAGCTATGAACTTAGCTATGTATTTTTATTGTTTTTTAAAAAAGGACTAATTGACCTAGGAGGTCCTTGCTGCTGTTTTTTCCATTGCCTCACTATTGCTCTATTTCTGTCAAATCAACCTATTCTTTTTATTAAATATAGAATTAAATACATTTATTCTTTTAAATAGATTCTCAGGGCAAATTCTTATCCATTGTAATAGTGTAAATCCATGTTCGTGGCAGGGTAAGCCTCAGGCTTACAGAACTGGAATCCCGTTAAAAGCAAGAAGCTTTGCAATGGTATCGTAAAGGATAAGGGATTTTTGGGAGTCCTCCACACAGACATATACGCTCACTAAGTGTAGCAGGGAAAGGTTATAACGTAATAAAACTCTGATTCTTTTTAGAGTATCCATAAGAGATTTTACAGCTGTTTAACTTGTTCACAGTTACTGTATGCACATCGTGTTCTTTTAAATGGGTATGGCTGAGTGCCAGGGTGGTAGTTTGACCATTTCCCTTCTGCTTGTTAGAGTGCTTCCCAGTGGGGGAACCCTCTGGAGGAAGGCTGAGACTGCCTCTTCCCGGAAAGCAACTGGCTACACTTGGAGGAGGAGGTTTGTGGAGTGCAGGGGTGGGCACACAAACAGCAGGAGGTACATAACCTATAGCACAACAGAGATCAGAAGATGCTGAGAAAGGTGGAACTGACACATAACCAGGCCTTGTGTAATAGAAAATATTTTTTCTTAGTGACCAGAGGTGACTTCTATTGCAATTCAAGATTCCATTGAAAAGAGTTTGGACTGAGACCAAGCTTAAATGAAAAAAATTTGCACCTGCAAAGACACAGTGCGCAGGTGGAATGATCATCTAGTCCAATTGCCCGACCACTTCAAGGATGACCAAAATTTAAAGTGTATTATTAAGGGCATTGTCCAAATGCTTCTTAAACACTGACAGGCATGTGGCATCGACCACCTCTCTAGGAAGCCTGTTCCAGTGTTTGACCACCCTCTTGGTGTGGTCAAAGAAATGTTTCCTAATGTCCAGTCTAAACCTCCCCTGGCTCAGTTTTGAACCATTCCTATGCATCCTGTCACTGGACAAGAGCTCAGCACCTCGCTTTCTGTGTCATCTCCTCAGGAAGCTGTAGAGAGCAATGAGGTTACCTCTCAGCCTCCTTGTCTCCAAACTAGACAAACCCAAAGTCCTTAGCCACTCCTCATAGGACATTTCTGCCAGCCCTTTCAGCAGCTTTGTTGCCTTCCTCTGGATGCATTCAAGGACCTTAGCACCCTTCTTAAATTGTGGGGCCCAGAAATGCACACAGGACTCAAGGTGAGCCCACGCCAACACTGAATACAGCGGGATAATCCCTTCTTTTGGCCGGCTGGTTATGCTGTGTTTGATGCACCCCAGGATGCGGTTTGCCCTCTTGGCTGCCAGGGCACACTGCTGATTCAAAATTGAGCCTGCTGTCGAACAGCACCCCCAGATCCCTTTCTGCAGGGCTGCTCTCCAGCCACTCCTCTCCCAGTTTATATTATTTCCAGTGTTACTCCATGACAGTATATACTCCATTTTGGTCTTATAGATTCACTATAACTGATATATATCTTTATTTTGCTAGAAAATTTTGGAAACACTGCAGCTGTGCAGGATAAATCTGACTCAGGACACTGTCAGGTAAAATAACACTCCATTTCATAACATCTATTCAATTACTGTTCTTCCCAGGGACAAAAATGCCCCACTTCCTAGGTATTACATTTTTGTTTTCCTTTTACTAGTATAGCATTATCTTGGGCAATTGATTACCCCTCCACTTGCTAATGTCTTCTGCCCTAAGGTTATGAATGTTCTGGAATCATATTGAATACTGGAGAAAAAAAGAATCTGAAAACTTTTTTTCTCCCAGGAAACACAAGCTTATAAAGGAAGTCCATCACAAGCAGGATAGTTGCTTATTTTACCTTCCTTTCTTTCTTTTTCTTTTCCTGTTCTATTTTGTTAGCAGATTGTGTGCAGTTTGTTACTCAGCACCTCAGCTTTTTGACCATGCTGCAGTGTAGTTGTTGCCTCCCACAGCTGAAAATATGTTTCATTAGCTAGATGCAAACTGAGAATGGGATCCCATCACCAGGTAATTTCTGATACACACATATATACATATTTTATATTACATATATTTGTGTAAATGTATATTTTCCCCCCCTTTCCTTCTGCTGGCATTATGCAGTGCTACTTGTACAATACTGTCCCTGAGGGAAGGAATATGCTGTCACAGAAGGCCTGTTGCTTGCTGGGGGCCTGGATCTGGGAAACTGCAGAGAGACTGCTGAGGCTTGTCCAGACCTTGCACTAGTGCTTTGTTCATCTGCACCAGTCCATCTGCATTAATACCAGTATCAAGGGAGGCCTGGAGCAAATGAAGAGACGCTACAGAGCTCTAGGAGCAAAGGTGATGGACATGGGAGCCCACATGGGCTCTCTGTAGTCCTAAACTCGACTTGCTATAGGGACAGGCTCCAGCAGAAATGGATGCATCGTATGAGTTAGTAACTGGCTTCGTGGCTAGTGTTGCAGGCAGCCTCTTGGCTTTTGTAACCATGAGTCCTTCTTTGAAAAACAGACCAAGAGGCAGGATCCATCCACAAACTGTATAAGAGTACTTTCACCAACAAGGTTGTCAAGCAGATGAAATTTTAATGTTTGGGGTTGTCATTAACATCTTATGGGAAGATGAACCAAACAACGGCAGGGGTGGTAAGTGCATGAGGCAGAGTAATAAAAGTCTTGGGAAGGATAACAGTGGTCAAAAGAGGGTGCAGCAATGTCTGTACAGAAATGCATACAGCCGGGGAAATAAGAAGGAGGAGCTAGATCTCCTGTATGTGGATGCAGAACTGCCATTAGAATTGTCAGGGTGGAGTGGCATGTCTTGTATGACTGGAGCTCTTGATGATGGGTAGATACAGGCTTTTCAGGAAAGACAGGCAAGGAAGACAAAGGGCAGGGCGTTACCCTCTATGAGAAAGAAATGCTCAGATGTGTGGAGCTTTTCTATAGACTAGACGACAGGCTGATTGAGTGCTTTTAGGTCAGGATCAGAGGAGAGGCCAGTGAGGGTGACATTGTGCAGGGGATGTTACAAACTACCTGGTCAGGGTAAAGTACTGAATGAAATCTCCAGATCATTTTGTTCCTATGGGACTGGAGCTTCTGTTCTGCCACTTACTGAAAGGGTAGTGTGGAGGGATGCAAGCAATTCAGGAGGCTTCTAGAGGGTGTCATGGTTAGCCTTTTAACGTGGATTAACTGAGGTGTAGATGTCTGTGTGATAAAGATACATAATTAGGTGAGTCCTGGTGTCTATGGAGTTCTTGGACTAGATGGCACTATGAGCATTATGAGACCTTGTGCTGGCCATAAAGGAGATTCTAAAGTGATCCATTTCTTTTCAGAAAGCTTCCTTCCCGGAACCTTTATATTAGATATGCATTACATATGCTATATTTTCTAGATATTCTTTTGCTGTTGCTTATATTTATTTAAACTGAAGCAAATAATATTGTGAGGGATTGTAAACTGTGTTAAGGACAATTAATCTATCCTTTGGAGTAAAGTCAGTGGATCAGGCTGAAGAACTAATATATCTTGTTTTCTTTTCCTGACTATAGTATGAAAGATACATAATTTAAGAAAAAAACCCAAACACAAACGTTCACTACACCTTCTCTCTGACTATCCAATTCATGTTTCTTGTCTTTCTGAAACTTTACAAAATAACTCAGTATAAACATATGGACCATGCACAAGGCCAGCTGAGACAGTTCAGAAGGCAGTAGCACACTTTATCAATCTGTATCTTTAAAAATCAACAAATTAAATCCAGACTAGTAGAAGGATTATGCAGATGTTCTTGACACGATGATGTAGTCCAGCTGATTTATGGTGGGACGAAGGACGCTAAAAGGCTTCTAAGGGCTCAGCTTTTTTCTGGCTGGGGATGAAGTGTGATAGCAACTCTTAAATGCTACTAATCTTTAGTGTTAGAAAGAAATAATGCTCTCAGGAAATGCTCATATGTGACCTTTTTCCCATATTGCAGTCATTCAAATACTAATTCTTAAGTTATTAGCCTGAAATACCTTCAGGAAAATGTCCTTGAGCTAAATGGAGTAGCTCATCCCTCCCAGAGAATCTCATATCTACACCTGGTATACTAAATTCATGTTTCTGAGGTTTATCACCCAAAGAAGCAGAATGGATATTGTTGTTTTAACCAAAAAATTGTGATTGTAGACTACAGCAGAATTCTTAGCCAGAAGGAGTATTAGCAGCTATAGTTTACTTCTGTGCCCTAATCATATGCTTTGGAAAATGTAAGATAACATGCATGTTCTTTCTCTCAGTGATTAGCAACTATAAACATAGTTCAGATATTTTACTAGTGTTATTTAACATTTGCAGAAGACTATGGGTCATTATTGGTGTATTTTCCTTAAAGGAATAAAAACCATATCCATCTGAACTTCCAGTCTTGGTGTTTGACTGTGCCCACATGAAACCTCATTTGGCCATCAGCATAGCACATAGAATCTGTGATAATTCTTTTGAATGTTCATTGTTTGAATGTTCATCTCTGTACTCTTTGAACATATCTAATGGTTAGTGTTGGAAATAAAATTAATCTTTAGTGTTCTTTACTAAAACTGTGAAAAGGAAGGGATGAGAGAGTCACTGCTGCTATTGTATCAGAAGAATACTCAGATCACCTCTCTAAATCATTTTGATCTAAAAAAATGAGAGAAGATGACAGCTCCTTCTTCTACAAAAGCAAGATCTTACCACTTGTGCTTTAGCATCTTTGGGAAGGCTGGAGATGCAGTAGTCTGCCTGAAAGTAGGTTTCCCTATTCTCCCTAATATTGAAAAGAAGCTGGATAAGCATTTAGCTAAAGAGATACAAGACTGGGAATCAGGATATCTGGACAACTTTGAGCAAAGAAGAGATTAGCAAAAAAAGATCACTGAGGAGTATGAAACACCCCACCTGGATCTGTAAGAGAAATCAACATGCAAATGAAAAGTGATGCGGTGACTTGCAATCTTTCTATTCAACTATTCATTGTCTACTCATTTAAGAGAGTTTTCAGTTTAGCGAATGTATAGTGAGCATCACTGATGACGCAAATTCACGTCTAAGGAAATTGCAGAGTTTCCACTGTTTACACAGTCTTCTTTATGAGTTCTTTGGGAAGTAAGTGGCTCATAATTTGATATGTCTGTAGTTGGCGTCTCTCCAGCAGCATTCCAAGATTTAATATTCTACAATTTTCTGTGTCTATGAGGTGTGTGGGCATTGCACAAAGTTCTTGCCTGCTTCTGTTCAAGATATTTTGTGTCACAGCTGTTGTGCTTGCAGAACTTGCAATGTCATTCGTTCACAATGTAGTTTGTCTTCCTGACTACAAAAATGGCTGTATTTAGTCTGCATTTTCATTTGTTTCAAATTTAGAGGGGATGAAAATCAGTTGTATTCATACCATGAAACATATGGTAAAGTAAGATCCATAGATGTGCATTAATTTATGTGATGTGTTTCACTTTCAGAAACTAGTATTTGAACATGGAGAAACTTAAATACTGCCCAAGTTAGGACAGCTATGCCACATTCTTAGAGGTTTTATCAGAATAGCTTTGCTTAATCCAAAGAAAAGTGCCAGAATTAATGTTATTCTTATGAAATGTGGTGCAGGGGGACTTACAGTAAAACCTAACAATTCCCTAACTCTTCTAGATGAAGTAAGAAAAAATATCTTTATGGATGATGATTAAATGAAAGACATGCTTTTGGTTTCAAAACAGTATAATGTTATGCTAGCCATTAAAGAGAACTGCTGTTTTCCTCTCATTTTTATGACAGAATTGAAGAGAAAAGCACTTGAAAAATACTGATCTTATAGGATGAAAGAGTATATTATGATTCTTTGCAAGTGGCAATTTGCAGAAATAAGTGCTGAGTTCATGGATGTACAGGGAGCAGGATTTATTTCATCTGATTTTAGACATCCAGAATGAGATGTCTGCAAGTAAGCTAGTAACTTCTATAGTCAATGGAGAGAAATAGACACTTTATGGAAATAGTTTCAGGGTGCTTTTCTCTTCAGGAAAATATTCCCTATATTAGAAAATCAGTCTCTTTTCAAAGAATTTGCCTTCTGTGCAGGCAAACACACAAAGGGAGTTTTGGGGTCCGCCTGCCTATTCCAATCTGGGGAGGCTAATAGAATAGAATCACAGAAAGATTTAAGCAAAATAGACTTCCAGTGAACTACCTTTTCAGAGAAGGGCTAACGAAGTTATATCAATTTGCTCAGGGCCTTATCCAGTCAAATTCTGAAAATCTTCAAGGACAGAGATTCCACAGCTTCTTGGGATAATTTAATCCTTAACCACCATCACAGCAAAGACATTTTTCCCTTATGTCCAGTTAGAATTTCCCTTCTTGTAACTTTTCTGTTGCCTGAATCTTTGGATTCTGGTCTCTCCTCAGTACCAAGTCTTCATCATATTTGTCCTGTGCTACTTATAGCACAGGATGTCTGTCAACCACATAGGCTTCATTTCAAGAGATATCCAGACTTCTCATTTGGACGACGAAAAGGCTGAGGCACTTAATGTCTTCTTTGTCTCAGTCTTTAATAGTAAGACCAGTTATCCCCAGGGTATTCAGCCCCCTGAGGTGGAAGACAGGGACCAAGAGCAGAATAAACCCCCCACAGTCCAGGAGGAAGCAGTCAGCAACCTGCACACAAGTCTATGGGGCCGGATGGGATCCACCCAAGAGTACTGAGGCAGCTGGCAGAGGAGCTTGCCAAGCCACTCTCCATC
>WAAD01024996.1:0-14023 GCA_013389945.1 Fregata magnificens
TGGAAGCCCAGAAGTGCTTGCAATCACTGAGTACTTCTGTACCATCTTAGCTTTCATTTTATTTTGTTGTTTTATCCTTTTAAATATTTTAAATATGCATATACGTAGATATTTAAAACTGTACCCCAAGGATTTGAAATTCAGAAAAATGTCTGGGGACTGGTTCCTCACACGGAGTTGACTGCAGCCGCCCATTTGCTTATAAAAATGACCCTTAAATTCCATTCTGGTCCAATCTTGGAAAATGGTCTCACATCCTCCCCCAAATGACTAGTTAAGAAGAATATGTGTATACATGCATATACTGAAAAAAAATAGTGAGGTAATGTAGGCAAGATTACATCATGTCTGTGGTTAACAGGAGCCAGAGCTCTAGGTTTTCTCTGCAAAGTTTGTGGCAAGAAGCTGCAGGCCAAAAGGTCAAGAAAAATATTTGGAATTGAACATGCAAGGGAAAGGTGTAAGAGAAGAGATGGGCAGTCTGAAAAGTTCTTGAAAGAGTTCTCTAGAAAATGCACACTGCTGTTATGGTGATCTCTCACAGTTTAGAGAAGAAACAGATTGGTAACATTGAAATCTGAGGGACTTGAGGCAAGTAGCAATAGCATAACAAGCATGATCCAGCTCTATTTCACAGTAACTTCATTGGCAACCACAGCACAAAACTCTTGTCCTCTTTTTTTTTTTTCATTTGAATCATAAGGCTACTAAAACCAGTTATGATGTAGAGGTTAGGCTACTGCAGATACAGAATAAAACTACCCTGAAGTGCTACTGTGGGAGACTGATAATATTACAAAGTTCTGATACCAGCTTTCTTTGTAAATTTATACATAATTCCTTCCTCAGCAATGCATATTACTCCAAATGCCATCAAGAGTGGGAAAGGCTCAACTGTTTTGGATCAGCTGAAATCAGTGTTGAGTGGTAGCATTATTTGTTGCTTTTGTAATCAAGTCTGCTTCCAATAAACCTTCCTAGTGAGACTTCCTGCATTTGAATGGAACACAAGTCTGCTGTCAGAGTTGTCGTGAAGTTCCTCAAAAAAAGGACTTGGAGGTCAGGGCATATCTCTCACATATAACATGGTAAGCATCCTCCGCAGGTTATGTCTCAAATCTCAGAAAGAGCTACTAGTGCAATACTTTTGCAATTGAAGTCTTAGAGGATTTTCTCTATCCTAAAAGATATTTTCAGAACTACAGTACTTCAAATGGCTTTTTCTACGTAGTGATGGAGTGGCAATATAGTAGTAATGCAATTTTTTTTTTTTCAATTACTTATTTATATGCCTTTTCACACTTTCACTTGAAGAAAAAGTTGTACAACCTTGTCTTTTTATGGAATTTTTTAATGTCTGCTTTCTTTAGATTTTTCTCATTTCTTAGAAATTTCCCTCCCTATATGCCAAATTGATATACATGAGGGAGTACTTACTCAGCCCTTACCAATTACTTTACTTATAGTGCTTTGCAATAGTCAAGGAATATACAATTTGATACTAATTTAATAATTTTCTTAGCAAGTTTTCACCTGTTTGTCATTTCTCCATTTAATCTTATGCTTCAGATATTATTTTTCAATTTAAACATACCATTCTAATTGCAAATTTAAAGCCAGTACAATGCATTTAGTTTCATACACAACTTCATGTGACCTTTGATAAACAGTAAAATGATATGTGTCCACAGTTCAAGAACTAAAAATTTAATAAAAAGAAAGAGAAATTAATACTGTTTTTTCTTGGAATATGTCAACAGGGCACAGGTTTCCTGATATTTTAAAAATTATGCAGATATTATTGTAGAACTGTTTAATTTATCAAATACAGCTATCACTTTCATCATTTTACTCTTACAATTCATTCATAAATCCCAAATGATGATTCTCATTATTAGGAAAAATCCTATCCCCCAATTTCTCTGTTTCTACTTATAATTAATGGATTTGATAAACTGTCTACAGCAATATTACTCTCATAATACATATTTGGTATATTTAGTATGTGTCTCCAAATTGGCGTCATCTTACAGCAACACTCATCGAACATTTAAAAGGAAGTGGCTTACTTCAGAATAAAGTTTCTTTATGCACACTTGACCGACATAGTTTTGTCTTTGTGACTGTAATTTTGATTTTGTTTTAGTGATCCTCAGGGAATGGACATAGAATTGTGACAATAATCCCTCCTGCTTCTAGAGATGTACATAAATCACCCAAATTAGTCCTGATGACACAAATAGAAGTAGGAACAAATTAGGAGGAAATATGAGGAAACAAATTCCTTGTTACTCCTCTACACAGGTCAGTGTTATGATATGAGCACAAGCCACAAAAAAGTAGCAAGCAAAGGTAAGGAAGGACTGTTTCAGTCACTGCGTGTAATGCAGATATGTGCCATCTCCCAGAGGTCAGTTGGTGGTTTTTGGTTTCAGTGGCATACAGCATTGTTCTTACTGAAATATATGCTACTTTATATTTACTTACCAACTTTTTTCTCCAACGTATTCCCAGTCCCTCTGAGTTTGGTATTACCAGCAGATGATGTCTATTCCATCATCAGCGTTGCTAAAGAAAGGATTTAGTACTAGTAGGCTCAGGATAGGCCACTATATAGGTCTACTACCATGTACTTTGATAGTAAACTATCAGTAACAATGCTGAGCTGGTTTTCCAGCCATCAACCTATTTATCCTACTAAGGCTGAAGCTATATTGTTACTACATTTTTCAAGGCCGTTTATGAGAACAACATGAGACACAATATAAGAACCTCATTGAAGCCCAGATATGAGATGTCCATTGTCTCTTCCGACTGAGAGGTCTGTTCCACTTTTGCAGAAAGAGATTAAGTTGGCTTGACTGAATTTAGTCCTGTCAGGTCCATGTTAGCTGATTCCTTTTCCTAGGTGCTTTCAAGCTGGCAGATATGCCATGAATCCCATTTCCATGAACAGAAGTTGAGGAGTTGTGGCTGGTTAATTTTCTTCACCTACTTATTCAATGCCAAGTATTATTTTAAGTTTTCCAGTCTTTCAATACTTCATCACTTTAATCTTTCACAAATTTTCAGGATCTCATTAATGTGATCACCACTGCTTCACCTATACATCTTCAAATAGCCACAGATGTAGTTTATCAGGCCCAGACAGCTTAAATTCCTTAGGAATTTAATATGTTTATTCTCTTTATTTGGGGCTATTATTTCCTATTTTATTTTTATAATTCTTTAGCCACCTGAACAAAATCAACAAACAAACAAACCACCAAAATCCCCAGAACTCTAATTTGTTAGTATACTCATAAATCCAGTTTTGGAGGTAGAGTATTATCAGAGAGAAAAGTAAAAGCAATGATATAGACAACAAAGAGAGTGAAATGGAAGGCTGTTGTGAATTAAAAATGACATGTTTGGAATGAGGTCTCAGCCCCAAGTTTCCAAAATTCTGTTAAAACTCCACCTTCTCCTCATTACTGATAATTTCACTATTGGGAAGGAAAAACATCCAGCTCCATTTTAAATGATATCATCTTAAGGCAAATAATTTTGACTCATGAATCAATGTGACAATATAATAAAGTATCACATATATGCATTCAGAACAAAAGTATTATTTATGTGCTTTTTAGAGACAGATGCTTTGACGGTTCGGAATAGCTTTTGTGTTGGTACACTGTCTGTTGTTCCTTCCACCTTTGCGCGGCAAAAAATAAAAAATCTGTGTGCTACACCTGTCGAAATGGGGGTGCTCTACTTCCATGGATGTTCAGTAGGAAGCAGAGAAGGAAGATCACCAAGGCAAAAAATCTAGGACCAGAGTGGATCACCATCTCTAGCATCCCCTTTTCTAGTTCAGTATTTATCAGGATAATTAATCTACCTATCTACTTTCTTCTTTTCCTCTTACATTCTTTCTCCTCCATGCTATGGATTGCCCTCAAGCACCCAGCTATTATATGTAGAAAGAAAAACTGTTTTATCTGGGAAAGGGAAGGGGCGTGGGGAGGAGTTCTATCTGCCCAACATATGCTGGGGTTTCTCAGGCTGCCAGTACTGAAATGGCCTAGGGATTTCTAAAAATTATACATGACAATTTCTTAACTTAGAGAGTGTTTCATCCTACACAGAGGAATTCTGTCTTATACCTCATCTTGACAGATAAAGAGGACCTGATCACAGAACTAAAAATTAGTGGTTTCTTAGGTGCAAATGATTACAACGTGATTTCACTACTGTATGCAAACAGAATAAAAGACATACCAATGAGATATACACTTGGTACTTAAAAGGGTCAGTTTAACAAAGCTGAAAACAATTATGAGACAAATCAACTGGGAGACAGAACTAAATAGGAAAAGTCTAAACGATTATTGCAAACTATATAATGATTTTTAACTAGACATCTAAAATTCTATCGGCAAAAATTTAACCTGGTCAAAACTCAAAGCAAACACAAAGCTAGCTTAGAGGATAAGTAAAAGCAGCTATAAATTGTGGCAACCCCCCAAACAATGAGTAAGTTATGAGAAGAAAGAAATAAATGAGAGCAATGAATATTAATGACATCAATGTTATTAGCAGAAAACTAACTGGGAAAAAAAGGCAAAAATACATTCACAAGATTAACTTCCCCCCCCCCCCCCANGCAAAAATCAGCATACTGAATGCTGATCTGGACATTGATGAGTGAAGGTGTGTGAGCTATCCTTGGTTGGTTCACAGGTGATTGAACACACTTCTTCCGTGTTTTTGGCCCTACTGCAGAAGGTATATCTTTTCTTAATACTCTAGCCTGGTCTTCATAGTTCCTAGTACATCTCTAGGCATATATTTGTAAAGAACATTTTATGCATTATTAACAGTGCCACTCAACTCGTCAACTAATTTGCTATTGTCGTTTTTGGTGGATTCTCTTCTCCGTATGATTTTCTTTCAGGGACACACTACCTTTTTCTCAGAGTTGTTCATAACATCTAGGTAGTACTTTTTTTTTTTTTAATTTGTAAAGATAATACAATCTGTGTTATGTGTATGTGGTCTTTGCACTTATCTGGTAATGCAGGGCATTTTTGTTAAACTGTTGGTCAGCATTCATCACTAACTGCACATGTTTTTGAAGGAGTACTATAGGGATTAGTGCTTGTATTGTCTTATTTAGGAGTTACATTAAGTACATAGAAAAGGAAGTGTTGTGGCTGGTATTGACTGCAAATACAAAAACTGGGGGTTTGATAATAATGAAGAGGTAGCTTACTTAGGCAGAGTGCTCTGGTTTGCTGGTAACTTGACCACAACCATCTGTAGTATATTTTCTGGTATGGTGAAATACAAACTCAAATATCTAGGAAGAGAGAATTTAGGTCATACTGGATGGCAAGACCTGTTCCTGGAGTAACATCTCAAAAAAGAAATCAGTTGGATAATAATAGACTGATCATTTTCATGCTATAGTGGCTAAAACAAGTCCATGCAATTTTTTGATGTATAAACAGTGATTTTGAAATAATTGTGGGCAGGTGAGTTTGCCTCAGTATTTCATTTTGGTAGTTTGACTACTGCAACCATGTACCTACTGTTCGCATCCACAACAGAAGAAGGATATTGATAAACTGGAAAGCCTTCAGAGAGGGTTGAGTCATGCCATGAAAATAATTTAAAGACTGAAAAATATTCTTCCTACTGAAAGACTCTAGCAGTCTATTTAGCTTATCAAAGAGAAAATTTAAGAGATTACCTGAGCTAATCCTGGACTCACCCACATGAGATGTGAAAACACAATAGTAGATTGATCTTCATTCCAGCACAGAAAGAATAAGATCTATTTCTTGGTAGTAAAAGAAGACAGAATCAGACTTGAAATTAGGTAGGAACTGTTACTACTGGAGTAACTTATCAGTTTTGCAGTAGATTCAAGGGGATGTTTTTCTAAAGGTCTTAAAAAATTCATTCAAGGTGATTGCCTGGCTGTACTACGCAAATGATAAGACTAATTGATCACAATGTCTGGCCTTTCACTTCACTTGCTCACAAACCTCTAAAAGGAGAATTGCCTACTCTGTGAAGTGTTTGGTAAATCTCTAATACCTTGAAGAATTTACCACCTTGAAAGGATGCTTTTATCTTCCATGACTTCACCAGAGAGCAGTGCAGATCTTGAAGACGTATGCTGGTTTGACAGTGTGATAAATGGCTGACCACCTGCTTCTTTCTGTCTGGCAGAAAGACAGTGAGGGGGAAAAAGGTCCTTAAAAACTCTGCCTCAGGTCTTGCTTTCTGATGTGGTTCCTCTAGACCATACCTGGAGTGCCCCAGATATATTATAGCTTATCTTGAATGAAGAGTGACACCACAGAAAAATGTGGAGGCATAATACCTGTGGAGGCACATCATGCTCTTAAAGATGCTTATTTCTATCACCAGGGAATCTAGGTTCTGAGAAATACAGTTATACAGTAACCTTCATCCCCTCTTCAGGGCTACTTACCGTAGTCAGGTGGCCAGCATCTCAGAGCGGGGCAACAAGTCAACCACAAAGTTCCCTGTGAAGTAAAAGCCTGGGGGACACAAAAAGGCCCGTAGTTTATGAGCCATCTGAGTGCTGTAGGTTGAAAGGGGAAACACAACAGGAAGCATCTATATTCAGGATGGCAGTGGCAGCAGGCTGTAAAGTAAAAGCATCCTTTCTCTGAGCTGTCTTAAGAGTGGAAGTTTTGGAAGCTCGATCCGAAGGAGCTGCGGAAATCAAACATCTAGGTTGAATGAAATCACTGTACCACAGACTCTTTCTGAACATCTTTTGTGCCAGGGTTCAGAAAGGCAGGGTGAGAAGCAAGTCAAATCTAAGGTAAATTACTAACATCAGTGCAAGAAGCTGACAGGGAAAAATGAAAGAGGAATGGAAGTTCAATAGAGCACTCACTACTGAAGGCATCACTTGAATGTTTTTGGTGGTGTTTTTTTTTTAGTGTTCCAAAGACAGTGTAAGAAAAAGTGTTAGGAGGAAGGGAGTTTGAATATATAGAGATGGGTTTTTTTATCTTTTGTTTTAATATCCTCTACAGAACTCTTCCCTCCATATATATTTTATCAAACCATGTTTCCAGATACAGATTACCAATGTAGACAACACCTTTATGATAGACATTTTAATATGACAACACTCACTGATTTCTAATTAAAAATTATCATCGAAAGCTATAATTATTTTGGAACTGGGGGGGGAATACTCAATCGTTTCAATGTCTGGGTGGTATATTTTCTACACTTTTAAAAAAGTGCTTATGGATATTTTTATGTAAAAAGATAAAAGTTTCACTTTTAATCTTCCGCTGATGAGTAAGTCATGTGGGAAGAGTTTTGAATGTGCTCAACTGAAAGACAGTGTGACCTACCCCCATGGCCACTCTCCACAATCTTCGAGAAGTCGTGGAGATCGGGGGACATCCCAGAGGACTGGAGGAAGGCGAATGTTACCCCTATCTACAAGAAGGGCTCAAGGGAGGATCCGGGTAATTATAGGCCCATCAGTCTTACTTCAGTCCCCAGGAACGTTATGGAACAGATCCTCTTAGGGGCCATTACAAGTCAAATGAAGCACGTGATTGGGAAGAGGCAACACGGCTTCACTAAGGGCAGATCGTGCCTGACAAACCTGGTGGCCTTCTATGACAAAGTGACCTGCCTGGTTGACAAGGGGTGAGCGGTGGACGGTGTCTACCAGGACTTCTCCAAGGCTTTCAATATAGTTCCCCACAGCCTCCTCCTGGAGAAACTGTTGCATTACGGCCTAGACAAGTGGTCTGTGCGGTGGGTGGGGAATCGGCTGACAGGCTGCACCCAGAGGGTGGTGGTAAATAGCTCCTTTTCAAACTGGCAACCCATCACAAGTGGGGTCCCCCAGGGATTGATATTGGGCCCAACGTTATTCAATATCTTCATAAGTGATCTGGATAACGGCATCAAGTGTAGCCTGATGAAGTTCACCGACGATACCAAACTGAGGGGGGAAGTAGACACTCTGGAAGGGAGAGCCACCCTGCAGGAAGATCCCGATAGGCTGGAAGAGTGGGCTAACAGGAACCTTATGAAGTTTGACAAGGACAAGCGTACGGTCTTGCACCTGGGAAAACATAATCCAGGAGTGCAGCACATGCTGGGATCCACCTGGCTGGAGAGCAGCTCTGTGGAAAGGGACCTGGGAGTCCTGGTGGACAGGAAGCTTCATATGAGTGAAGAGTGTGCTGCTGTGGCCAAGAAGGCCAATAGGATGCTGGGTTGCATCAAAAAGGGCATCACCAGCAGAGACAGAGAAGTCATTATCCCGCTCTACTCGGCGCTTGTCAGGCGACACCTGGAGTACTGTGTGTAGTTCTGGTCCCCGCTATTCAAAAAAGACGTGGACAGGCTGGAGAGGGTCCAGAGAAGGGCCACCAAGATGATCAAAGGTCTGGGAAGCCTGCCATATGAGGACAGGCTGAGAGAACAGGGTTTGTTCAGCCTTGAGAAAAGGAGGCTTAGACGTGATGTCATCACCATGTATCAGTACTTGCTGCCTGAGGCCTAGCAAGAGGAAATGTTAAGCTAACTAGAACCTGGCTTATTTGTATTGAATTAGTACAGTCATTAGGACTTTAACTATTTTTATTTGGTGACAGTTTGCTACTGATACCACCTTTGGGACAAGCACCTCTCTCTTTTATGTTGCTTTTCTTATCACTGACAGGAGAAAATGACTGATTGGTTTTGGCCCTTGCTTGAAACTCCTTTTTGTGACTTTCTTGAGTGCGTATCCTGTAGCAAATAGATATTGCTAGCATGCACCAGTCTTCATTTACTAGCCTGAACAAGTGCTGACAGATGAGAGAGCTGACAGTCTGCCCTACTGTTGAAACTGGAAGATATAGTTACATGTGAATTTGCTGGCTTTTTAGACCTGAATAACTGCAATTGTGTATAAGGGTCACCTCTGGGCTCAGTTATGATTCTGAAGAAAAAATGGAGGCTTTTTTAAAAAATTCATACCTTTTTGACCTTCTGCTAAGAGATGTCCAAGGAATGCACGGCCTTGGAAAGTCAGGTTTTCAGAAACTGGCACAGAAAAAATCACACTAATGCTATTAAGGTGGCAAGCAGAGATGTTAGGTGTAATTATTATCCAAATTAAACCACTGGTATTTTTTCCAGTAACAGTGGCTCTCAGATCAGTCTCTCTCTCCTTCCCTGTTGTGGGTCTGCCTGCCTGTCTGTCCCAAAGATTTTTGCACCATATTTTATCTAAGGATATGTGTCACTGTCAACTTGTCCATTAGGAGTCTGCTCCTCCATTGACTTCAGTGGTACTACACATGCAGGGCCCTGCTCTGGCAAAAATAAGGCAGTCATGATTAGGTTTATAATCCCGCATCACTGCTAGCTCTTGAGAATTTTGTGATAGTAGTTTGCCATAACAGTATAAATAATCACAGAGGACAAGCACAAAACTGTATGCTCTGCACTCCACAGTTGTGTTTTCAGATATATGATGTTTTAATAATCTCGGTTTTGGGTTAAAACTCTCCCTCTTTTCCCCATATCAGTTTGAAATCAAAATTTCAAAGCCTTAGTAAGCAACTTGTAATTTAAAAGAAACATGCTAACCCAAATATCTCCCTGGTGACTGCAAGCTTCTTATCAGGATGAATTTGAAAGGTAGTAGACGAAAATGTTCAATATTTGCTCTGACTCCCCTTAACCTCACAGCAAGAAGCAATAGACTCTAGGTGGTCATTGAATGGTTACCACCTCCATCTCTTCATCTTCTAAAGTCTTTTACATTCAGCTTTTCTTTCTCTTCCTATGTTGCAAATATTCCAAATTGCTAGTTCAGCATATCATTCCTTCTAGCAGAATGGATTCCCATCTCATTTAAAACAGAGGAGCTCTGATACAGTATTTTCTGAAAGCTTTTTCAAATCCTTTAGAAATGTTGTTTCTGAGTTCACCTAAAGCAACTTCTATTCTGTGCAGAAAGTAGTCATATGCATCTAATTATCTAGGCAGGCTGATATCTATTGCATCAGCATAGACACAAAAGTGGTTTATTTTAGCCTTTTAAAGATTTATGCCTAAGTACTCCTACTGCACAGAGTTTATCCGTTCAAATCTGCTTTGGCTGCTGCTTTGATACAGTCACAGAGAATGGTCTTATTTGCATTATGTTAAGGACACTTAGCAAAAAGAAAGCAAGCTGCTGTCCTGATCTCATTCTTCTTTATTATCGACATAACATAGTTAGCCAGAAAGATTTTTCTCAATAAAATGATTTTTGTTTTGTTTTTAATGATGAACATACGTCTTTTCAATCCTATAAAATTCTAATGTGACTGAAGAACTGATAAAAAGATCACAGGAAGGAAAGTTGAAAGGTAGGGGAATTTATAGACATACTCTTTAAAACTGTTTTGCTTTTATTTCTTGTTAATACGCACCTAGCACAACACCTAATTAACATTCTGGATAAAACGCAGCATTATTAAGGCTTCACTACACTCATAGACACCTTTCAATTAAGGTGCTTGAGTTCACATAAAACATGCTTTCCAATCCTCAGAAAAAGCTTTTAGAAAAACCAGTCGAGTCTTGACAAATTTGTGTTAAATAAAAGGAGAGAGATTTTGGGGAGTTAGTTTGGGTCCTTTATAAAAAAAAAATATATGTATATGTATAAACAGCTTCCAGGCCTTTTGCAAAAAGAAGCAAGAACTCTGGAAATGCCCAATTTTAAAAAGTCTTTGGCTGATCTCCAAAGTTTGCTACCTTTTTTAGAAACAGTGCTTTTCAGAGGCTAGTATTTTCACCGGGGTTTCCTGGCTCTACATAGCCTTGTACTGAATTTGAACCACTTAACATTTTTATGGAGGAGCAAAGTAGATCTGACTTAATACCTGAACAAATCAGTGCCTGTCAAGACACTGGAACAAACTGCTGTTCTGGAATCAATTCTTTGATCCCCAAAGTTTATGTACCCTCTTTTTCTTGTTATCAACTAGTTGACATACCTTTCTTGTGCTGCTGTGCCAGACTAACGACATTTTGTTATGAATTCATTGTAAAATGGACTTCAGTAACATGTAAGTGAAATTAAAATGGAATCCTAGTGAAATTTTATGTTTCTTTCTGTGGGACACTTAAAGTATTAATCAAACTCAATGCCAAAAAATAGTAATTTCCAAGTACTGCTTTTTCTGTCTTTTCTAGCTTTTGTCCAAGCTAAACTTTCTTTCCCCTCCTTCTGTTTTTTTACTTAGATAAACTATCTTTCTTTCTAAGCACTACTTATGGTTTCAAAAAAATGGAAGTAATCTAGAGTTCACTTAAAGATCAAGTACCATAAGCTGGTGTTTTCAAGTATCCTGAAAGTTTATTAATGCTTTCCAACTCATTTCCTACTTCCCTGCCAAAAGCACTCTTTAGTGGACTGTAAAGTTTTTCAAATAATAGACATCTGATCCAAGTTTCTTATGATTTTTCTTTTCAAGAGATCACATACTTTCAGAAATCTGGTAAATTTTTATTGTAGTATAAAAATCTGGTATTCTGACTGGGTGCTAAGAGTTGTGAACTTATTAGCCTTTTAACATCTGTTAAAAAATTCATTTCCTCATTCTGAGAGATTCAGCTTTGCTTTAATACACATATTCATATGAAGTTTAAGTCAGAAGAAGAAAAGGTTGCTGAACCTTCCGCTCACAAATAACAGTATCTGATATCAAAATGGTCACGACCTTTTAAATAAAAAGCACTCTTTTGAAGTACAATGCAGGTCTGTAAAAAATTGTCATTTGTATGTATTTTATGGCCCTGACAGCAGCATTTGCATCTCTAAATAAAGGATGTCTTTGATCGTGTATGACTTCCAAAAAAGAGGCAGGCCATCTAGTTGTGATCAAAGATCTTACGGATGAGATGCAAGCTTACACTTCCCCAAATATATACTTGACAGACTCTTAAACTGGGGTCTCAGCACGAGTTCCCCCCTCCTCCTGTAACTTAATTGTGATCTCACAGAAGACTGGCATCAGGAACAACAAATGTAGAGGGAACCTCCTGAACATAAATTAATCTCTAGCATCTCGTAAAGGCTTGGGTTCTTCGCTCTGTCACACTTATGTAGCCACAGAATTTTTTGATCCTTTTGGATTCTGTGACAATTCGTAGAACACCTAGGCTATAAAACAACATTAAACTCAATGTCAGTGTGGCACTGTTAACATCTATAAACTGGCCTAGCAGAGAAGCTTAGAGCAGGGTTAGACATTTCTATAATCAGCAATCTTTTCTGTGCTTTTGATTAAAATTTAATAAAAATGTTTCAGTGAGGTGAAGACTTGTGCAGAGCAGGTGAGGAAAGATCAACATTTACTCAGCCCGAATCTAATCCAGCCACTTTTTCCTCTTCTCATATTCCCATTCATACAGAAGGGCCAGACTGTCCCATCTATTCCTGAAACAAAACAGGCAGCATGACATGGTCTCTTACTCAGGAAAGAGGATTAAAAAGAAAAGCTCCTATTTGTAGGACCTGAGGGATCTAAAACTCTGTCTGCCTCCCTCTACCAGTCACAGCTCACCTATTTAACCTAGAGGTTTTTCTTTGACTGCGAGGATATAAAATTCCGGTGGGGTCACAGTGAGTCCTATTCAGAAACCCACCACTGTAAAATATAAGAAGGCAGAATTCAGTGATTATCAACTCAGAGCCAAAATAAACCAACAAACCCAACATTGCAAAGTCCCAGTGTGACTGTGGAGTTCAGGCTATGCAAACTGTTTAGACCAGACAAACTCTGCAGCCATGTCTCAGGACACCCTTTACTGATTAGGAAATAGTGCTGGTGAAATTATCACATTAACATTTTACAGAAATACAAAGGAAGGACAAAAAAAGAGAGAAAGAAAGGGAAGCTGCGGGCAAATTTCTTCACTACGTTCTCTGAAAGCATTGCATTCTCCCCAGAACCAGGACTGTGTCTGGATCGGCTAAAGTCTTTGTGACTGATTAAACAATAAAGTAAAGTACAAGCTAGTTAGGAAAGCATGTGGTTTAAGTACTGATTTTATATTTGTGATTTTATATTGGATGAATTAATACAGTGCAAACATCTTTGTTGCTGCAGACTGCTGAATATACCTGGTTGGTAAGGCACAATAAAGCTCCCCTGCTTCCCCATGAGACATTTGAAAGGCCAAGATTTCAGCAATGAAACACTGGCCTTCAAAAGTCTTGCATCATAAACATATAAAGCAGTCCAGCACGGAAGGTCAATCATCAATCACTGTTACACTGTCCTTTCTGTGTAGCACAAGCAACTTCATAGCATAAGCCATTTTATATTGCATCCAAATCCATGCTGACATTGAGCTTGTGGGTTACATCATTATAGAAATACATGGCTTTAATCAACATGTACTGTGATGAATCATAGAATCATTTAGGTTGGAAAAGACCCTTAAGATCAACCGTTAATGTAACACTGCCAAGTCCACCACTAAACCATGTCCCTAAGCACACATCTACACATCTTTTAAATACCTCCAGGGATGGTGACTCAGCCACTTCCCTGGGCAGCCTGTTCCAATGCTTGATAATCCTTTCAGTGAAGAAATTTTTCCTAATACCCAGTCTAAACCTCCCCTAAGCAGAGTGAATTCTGGTAAAGGATGTGTTTGTGACCACAATTTCTTTATCATTCCTTCAGCAATTTTATCATTAAGTCAAAATTTCAGATTTTGAGATTTTTTTAAGGAAAAAAGATTTTTTTTTTGTTACTTATATTCCATCTAGTTAAAAGACAACAGCAAGCAAAATGTGTTGAAGAAAGATTTCTTTAAAAAACACATTTGCCTTGTTGTATGATAGTGAAAGGAGATTTTGTCATGTCTATGCAGGCTTTTCAATGCAATAGGTGAAGACATAAAATAGTTTAAACAAAATTTGTATAAAAATGGAATTTTGGTGTAGCTAGTGTAAACACACTAAATGGAA
>WAAD01024997.1:4603-15980 GCA_013389945.1 Fregata magnificens
CCCCCAAAACCTTGCCACATAAACCCAATACACACTCCCAGAGCAGCTGTAGACATGAGTTAACATGTGGAGATGAAGGTCCAGTGAGCCTGGGCTGGTCCAAGCCACATGTAGGGTGGGACACAAGATGAATGTCACAGATACATCAAATTGTGTCTAAATTAATTGGTTATTGGTGAATTGAGGGTCAGGACTGCGCCAGAATAAGTCAGGCTGAGGAAGAGGAGAGTAAAGGCATCCAAGCTGGTCTGCTCTGAATGGCCTTGGGTCTGGAAGCAATTAAGCTGTCTTCTCAAAATGCAGCCCTAAAGGGTAGTTCCCTCAGTGAGGCAGGGATCACCTGCTGCTGGAAAGCCCGTACAACACCAGCACAGCTTCCAACGCTTTGATACTTATGTGCAGTTCAGGTCAACATCTGTACAAGGGGATGTCAGGCCATTGCATGTGACTTCCGAATAGATGCCTATCTCTCTGCTAGCAGGACATATGGTTGTGAAATAAGGCAGATGTTCTGCATGTGGCTATGTGACTGGGCAGGCAGATGGATGCAGTAGCTAGCCACATAATCCCTAGATGTATGGTGGCATCAGCACAAATGTGCGTTCACACTACTGCTTCTGTGGGAGTTGCAACTAAGGGTGCTAACTGGTTCAAAATTAATGGGAATTTTGAATGAGGAAATGTCAGACCCTGACCATCAAATATTATTTTCTACACTGTGTTATTTTCTGTACATAATATAGACTCACTGTGTCATGGAAGTTCTGTGTACCAGTGCAATGGGTTGGATTCTCTCCCCTGCTAATGCAGTATTGAAGACTCTTTACAATCCCTTGACACTATTTCAGCCTTAATAGATACCTTATGAGTTATTTCAGTTTTCTAACACTCTATCAGCATAAAGATAATTTTCTTTCACTATCTGGGCTTCTACCCTTCAGAACCCTACTGTACTCAATACATCATTAAGACATGTTGCACGTGTAAAAGAAAAAAACAAAACAAACACCCCCCACCCCCAAACCTACAGCTATTTCTAATGAGTGTCTCAATAATCTTACTCTGTTACATTTTTATGGCAGGTTGTAGAACATTTATTGTTACCGAGAATATAAGGGTTGATGTCTGTTTGTGTTTGGAGAAGCATTTTTCTGGGCACATGCCAAGCTATCTTCAATTTCTATAAAAGCAGTGAAAATTGCTACCATCACGATTGCCTGGTTGTGGTCCATTATAATGGAATTAACATAAACCATCTAGAGAAGTATTTCAAAGCAGTACATTTTTATACAATAATCTGATTTGGAGCTATCACTAGCTGAGGAAAAACTACATGAAGATTAACATGACACCCTGTGTTAATATAAACACCCCCATACGCTGACTGGGAACAGTCAGCTAAATGCATTTGCCTCAGTGCATTTCTACAGATCTGAGGGAAGCCAAGACAGCAATGAGGACTGGGCTCAGGGGAACACACTGTCCCGTGACTGAAGTCAGCGGAAGTTAATCTGTTATCACAGATTGGATCCACAACTAGCACAGATGATAATTTCTTCTGAAACAGCATAGAATATTTTTTTTAAGGTGAAGTCATAAGATGCTTCAAGGAATCATGTTTTTGCAAGCTTTCAGTCTTAGTGGTTGCTCTCACGCTAGTTTTGGATTTCACAGCCTGTTAGAATGTAAAATATCATTTTCCCTGTCTCCTTTAGCTCATTCCTGTACCACATCTAGGGTCTATAAAGGCAATCTGATAAAGAGCCTACATACAGCCTAACTGCCTGAAACAGCACACAGCAAACTTTCTACAGCATAACAAAGATGCCCACGAGTCATACCCTGGGGGAAAAAGAAAAAAATTGGAAGATAGTAGCAATGCCAAGATTTAAAAAAACAGGAACAACGTTTCTATGATTACTTAACTGATTTGCTTGCCTCACATACTCATCTGCTTCCTAAAGTCTCTACATCCATCATCTAGTGACCAGCAACAGACTCCAAACCTCTGTGTAGCTGTCACCTGATCCACGTGGTGCCCAATCCTCTCGGGTTCTGCCTGTATGCAGGAATGAAGCCTCCCACAGGGTGATGCTGCACTAGAGTCAATGATCTGGACCAGCCCCTGAGCCACACTGAAAGCCTGGAGACCCTGCAACTAAAGGGAGGAGGATCTTTCCTGTTCTGCATTTGATCCAGAGACTTTAACTCAAACTGCAAAGACTGCTCCTGAAACAAGGACCAAAGCTAGGCTTCATCCCTCCCAGGTTAATGTCCTCACCTTGTTAGTTCCTACTTGCTCGATCTTTGGTTCTCTGGCTCTCAAAATGGTAGCCATGCTGGACAAATATTCATCAAAGATTAAAATTGCATCAAGGCCACTGTGGTTGATAGCTGTTTTGAAGGCAAAGAACCTCACTCCAAAAGCTTTTTGTGACCCCAGGAAAATGTCGTATGCTAGAAACTGGCAGAACTGGAATCGCTTCTTTGAAGCATCGTGGTGTAACATCTGCCATATCAATGCGTGGCAAGAACAATCATTTTTCAAACAAACACTCAATGAAGAAGAGAGATCCAAGAGCCAGAGCCACATGAAGTGACAGACTTTAACTTCAGCACACTCCTGATTTAATGCAAACACGTTCCCTGTTTCTGGCTGTCATCGATTCTTGTGGGAACAGGCTGGTATTATAGACACAGCATATAAAATCACATGCCTTGCCACAGCAGCTAGAAAGATAACACATCATCAGCATATCAGAGAAATTCATCAACACAGAGGAACACAGACACATTGTTTACATTCAGGGCAACTCAGCACTGAGTCCCTGTGAGTGTGGTGAATGAGAGTGAAGATGAGCAGCACCAGAAATAGATGGATTTGCCTCAACAGGCAAAATATCAGTTGTACGGTGTCAGTGGGGAGAAATGAGATTATGAGCAGAGATGCAATTTGAATTGAAAATAAATTATCAAGCCTAAGAAGGCTTAGTATACTCCGTTAGTCATGGTTTCAAATTACCAAATGGTTAATTTAGTGTTGTTTTGTTGTGTGCGGGTAGCTCTGCTACTGGCTGAGTGGTTCTTTCTTTTAGGGCTGAAGGAGAGATTTTCAAAAGAATACATTTCCATGTAGCTCAGAAAACAGCCAGGTATTTGAAAGGTTTTGGCAGATAGAGTTGGCAGAAACTGCTTTGGAAAAAATTGACCTGTGATATCTTTCAGTACTTCTGAACATACTATTCAGATGATAGAGTGAGATGCTTTTGTATATTTCTATCATCACGGGAGAAAACCTACAAAAATGTCATTTTGGGGCAGCCTCAGAGTTAGTTGTGCTTGCCTCCTTCCTTCTTTGGAGGACACCTACCACCTGGTCCTCCATACAGGACCTTCCATTAGGCTTTTTTCTCCTCCTCTATCAGACACAGTTGTTTAAAATAGAGAAATAAACACATTACCCTTAAAAATGCCAAAAGAAACATTGGTTTAAAAATTGTTTTTACTTTATTTTTTACAGGAACAATTCAGCAAACCTGAGACAAGTTTTGGAAGCTTTTCAGTATTGTCAAATAGATTTTTTTTTCAAATGATAGTAAGTTTCAGCTGAAAAACTGAGCCCAGATCTAGTGTTTAAGTGCTCTGCTGGATTGGAGCCAAGAAGGTATAATGCTGAAGGTCACACAGAAAGGGGTAATGCTGGAGCTGAGTAAGGAACCAGACGCATCCTGGTTGTCTGAATGCATGGACTTCCCTAAAACAGCCCCTTTTGTCAAGTGCCTTTGCAGAGAGAAAGGCAGTCACGCTACATTTCGGTTGTAATGAAAGCCTGGACACAGCAATCATCAAGATGGGGAGAAGGGAAAGCCAGAGGACAGCAAGGTTGCCCGCAGCAAGGAAATGGAGGCAAGAACTAGCACCCATACTCCTTTGTCAGTTTTTACCACAAGCTCTTCACAGAAAATCCTAATTCAGAGCTTAATTCCTGTTAAAGTAGTTGGATTAGGGATATACATGAGAGGAGCAGTATTGAGCACATAGCAGTGGCTCCCTAGGATGCAGCTTGTGCTCCAGGGACCATGTGGTGCTCAGTAAGGGAAGGTTTCAGGCTGGGTGGACACTAGGAGCACATGTTGCTGCTCAGCTAGAGCCACACATATTCACATATAGAAATTTGGACATCTATTTTCACCAGTGTGGCCAACTAAGCAAGAATTTGAACTCTCCTGGTGTCTTGTTGATGTTATCAAGAAAGGGAAGCCAGGTGATGTTGCATATTTTGATATATCCAGGAGGCTTAGAGCTTTGGAGATTGAACCAGATATGGAGACAAAATCATCTCAAGCTTATGGTCTTGATTAAACTTTTGCTTGTAATTTGGAAGATACATAACAGTTACCTGTCATATCCTTCAAAACGTAGAAAGAAAAAAGGGCTTGTAAGGAGCTCTAAGGTGTCATGGTACGTTCTGGAAATATTGGTCTCTGTTGATATGTATGTGTCCTTATCCACTACTCCAGCTCTTCTCATCGTAATGCTCTGTCCAGAATTAGAACAGCAAGTTACTGTTTTTATTAGCTGCCCCTCAACTACTCAACTATCAAGGCGATATCATTTATGCAGTTCTAACCTAAACCAAGCCTTTACTACCTTTAGAGTATCCAACCTCCCTATAGTGCCACCCTATATCCCTTTCTGAAGGAGTCACAGATTTAAAGCAGAACAATGTGCCACTGTAGAGTCCTCTTGGTCAGTACTTCTAGTGAAAGACTTATGTACTGTGAAGCAGGCATAAAACAATTATTTAAACACAGTTCATACTATCTTACATTCATGACAGAGGTAAAACAAAGTAATCACTGTTGCCAAACTAGATGCTTGCATTTAGATAGAAAAACCTCTATTTTAGTTACCTTAAGAAGTAGTGCTTCAAGGAACTAATCACCTTACTGAAATCAATGGACAGTTTGTTCTGCACACAGAAACCTATGGCATTTCTAGAGAACTTAATACAGGTGCACTAGCTTGGGAAAGACTGCTTGATTTGAAAGACACCAGACAGCTTTTCCTATTAGAACAACTGTTACACATTGCCTAGGTGTAAATGTCAAATCCTACCTGAGGTCAAGGCTGCAGTCCCTAAGGCACTCAAAATACACATACAGAAAGAAAATCCTTGCCCTCAATAGATCCTGTTCAAAGCTAAGAGCTGAAATGAGTTGCCTCAGATTTGACAGCTGCCAAACACAGGACCTGGTCCTCACAAATATATATGCCTGCACTGCCAGATATTAAACATAAAACTAAAAAAAATGTTTTTGAAAGAATTTGTGCCAGCTGATGCTCCCTTACAACCACTTGATCATAGAATCATAGAATCATAGAATCATTAAGGTTGGAAAAGACCTCTAAGATCATCAAGTCCAACCATCAACCCAACACCACCATGCCTCCTAAATCACTTCATAGAACCATAGAATCATAGAACCATTAAGGTTGGAAAAGACCTCTAAGATCATCAAGTCCAACCATCAACTAACACCACCATGACTCCTAAACTAGGCCCTGGAGTGCCACGTCTATACCTTTTTTGAATGCCTCCAGGGTTGACGACTCCACCACCTCTCTGGGGAACCTGTTCAGAAAGCCCTGGGACATGAAGTGTATATGCTTTTTTAACTGGGGAGAGCTTCCTGAATTGGTGTCTAAAATAGATAAGATGGAAAATAGCATAAGGGGAAACGTGGCAGAGTTGCCGTGGCAGCGAGGTGGGCAAATATTGTTATTGATGCTGGGTTACCACTGTGACAGCGATAAGAATAGAGGACACTGCTCTAGAGAAAGAGAAACTGCAGATGCCTCTGAACATACACAGGGCTGCAAAGATGGCATGTACCAACATGGGCTTCTCCATACAGAGGTCTGTCCTCCCATTTCCTCAGGAGCTGGCACCACTGAAGTTAAAGGGAGCTAAAGCTTAGGTGTTAGCACACACACAACGTGGAGCCAGTCTGCCTCTGACAGAGACTGTGGTGGATATCAGAGTAAGACAACCTTGCAGGGCTCATGTTCAACTGATGGGAATTACTAATTGTTTCTGGTGTACATAGAGGCTACAGTTACACTGAAAATAAGTTGTTGGCTCGTAAGGCAAATATATCTTGTGTCTATGTTGCCCTCGTATGCAGTCTAAGTCAGTTCAAGCTCAGGATGCCGTTGTGGCAGGTGATGCTGGGGTCCTTCTAGGGTTTCAGGCTGTCTTATTGCTCAAGTGTTGGGATACGCCATTGTCGCTGGACTAAGCACAGAGCTCCAATACGAACCAAAAAGGAGATAAGGGCGTCCTTGAATACATACATGGCTTCCCCTCCAGTAACACCAACTCCATTTTTAGACAGGGTGTTTAACTTGGTAGCATGCTTGACCTGAAGCCTGAACTGTCTCCCAGGACTGTGCAGTACAGGGGTTAGGGCTCCATAGGAGTCAGTTCTGATCCAGGCTCTGAGCCTGACTTTAAGCAGCTCTGCTGCTCTCTGCTACCTGGCTTGTCTGCTTAAATGAGCATATTTTCTGGCTCAGTACTCTATCTGCATGGTTCATATCATGACTACTTAATCTAGGCACATGGGTTTGGTAAGAATCTGACTGTTCTCAAAGTCAATAGGATTTCTACAGACTTCAGCATGGTCCTTCTCACCATTGCTGGATGGCAGGGATAAGTTTTAGGGCCAGGGAATAGCAGGGCAAGTGAGTAGGAGGAAGAACTTCTGTAAGGGAGAAAGAAAAAGGAAGAAAGTTTGCTCACAGACAAATAAGGGCAGGGAGATGTTTGGGAGCTGAATTTTTTGTCTCCTCCCTGGATAATGTTACCATTCTCTCCTGGAGCACACACTGATTTTTGTTGTCAAACAACCCTTAGCAAGTGTTATCCTGGAGTTGGTAAATTCTATTAGGAGCTGCGCACCTGTTCTCCCATTTTTATCTCCAAAATCTACTGACAGTTTCTTTCAGGTGCCAAAGTACATCAAACCCCATCCGTAGGATACGTCAGCTCATACTGGCAGGGAGTGAGAGATTGGCATAAGGCATGATTCAGAATTACGTTAAAGATTTTGGCGTGCCATTCCTTTACATTCCACTTGTAATTAATTATGTCCAAGCCTCTCAGATGTGATGTGGAGTACAGTTTAGAAGGGTAGCATCAGCTCTTCTCTTGGCATATTTACATTAAAATTAAGGACTTTCCTTTTTTAAACAGGAAAGAAGAGGATTGTTTGGGCCACAAATGATGTAAAGAGCTTTTTTCAAAATGTGATATTGCCAAACCTGTAGTCAAACAGCAAGAGCAGTTACCACAGTAACACAGTTCAGATTCTGTTTCCCCAATTGGACGATGAAATAATGATTAATTATTCTCATGTTGGGATGGTTACCAAGCCAAAGGCATTTATTTAAAAACCTGTTTTTCATGGACATCTCTATAGTTTTTATCTATGACTGAGAAGTAGATCAAAAGGCATATGAACAAGGTCAAAGCAAAATTTTATTCTCAATTTTTCAAAATATCCCCAATTATTTTTCTGCATCAATCCACCAGTAGCAGTTGATCCCAAAACAAAGGTTCAAGTGGGATTCTCAAAGTAATTTCCTACCATTACTCAACCTCTTAAAACTAGTTGTAAAACTTTTTTTCACTTCAGTCAGATTTAGGCCATTCCTAAAAATATTTCAGAATGATCCTGGGAGACACCTCTGTAGACAGAGGTGGAAGTTTGCTCTGGACTCATCCTGAAGGCCACTTTTAGTTGTGTGCAATCACAACTCATCTTAGAGAACCAAAGTCAGCAAGCTGTGAATTTACTTCTATACTGTAAGTTATGCTTTATCAGTACATGAGCCTAAGAGCAACCTAGGCTCCAGCAGACCTAGGCCTAGAGAACTTGAGATGCCCATACTATCTGGCTGGATCTACATCTTAAATATCATAATGCATGAGACAAGAACTGAAATAAAAATTTCTGAAACATCTTATATTCTGGTAAAGCCCCCACATCTTTCACGGAGACACAAAAACATACATGAATGTGACTTTTTAACAGAGAGGTCAGAACTGGTGCCCAAATGCCAGAATTTTCCAAAGGACTTGGCTTACAATGTGGGTCCTAAACTTTTTGTCCCTCAGATGAGATTAAGTCAGACTTTGAACTACTTCAAGGAATATAAGAAGTGATAGAGAAGGAGGTGTTATGTTTGCAAGCTCAGATTTTCCACAGAGACGTTCTTTAGGGGAACGATGCTTGATCAAAAAAATCCAATGATTTCTAGGAAGAATTTTCAGCCAGCCCAACATAGCTGTCTTGGGGTAGCAAATGATGGGATAGATGCTTCCACATGAATTATTTTTCCTGAGGAAAGCCGGTATGATTGGAAAGGCTGATGACTTTTCAAAACATGGTTGGTTCCTTCAGGTCTGTTGCATAAGTAATGAGTCCCAGATATATTTAAAGGCATTAAAAATGCCTCCAAATGCAGAGGGCCCTCTTGGCCTTAGTTCCAGCAACAGACATCTAAGTTACTTCAGAAAATCCCACCTGGCACATACTGCACAGTTTCAGGAGGCCAAAGTCTTCACAAAGTTCACTCTAATAATTTCAGATATCTTATGCTCCCCTCAATAATGAAGTCTATGTCCATCAATACACCACCTTCACCACAACTCATCCTCAACTGTAGTGTCCCCTGCTGCATTATTTTACATTCCCGCACTTAGTTCTCCTTTATTTGCTTGATGTTAATATCACAATCACAGAATAACTCAGGTTGGAAGGGACCTCTGGAGGCCTTGAGTTCAAACTTGCTCAAAGCACAGCTCCATTAAATGAGATGTTGCAGGGTCTTGTCTAGACGAGTTTCAAAACTCTCCAAGGATGGAGACTCCACAGCCTGCTGCAGTGCTCAGCTGCTCTCACTGCAAGGACCTTTTTGTTACAAGTAGTAATAATTAGCTGGTGCTGCAATGTGTAAGCATTGCTTCTTGTCATCATGCTGCACACCTCCAAGAGTTTGGCTCCATCTTCTCTGTAAAGTGAAAACTGAGTGTTCACCTGATCAGAATAGCTACCGCTTCCCTCCCATGTGGCTTCACTCTGATGCCTTCACAGACATTTTGAAAATGAAGGTGATTACATGTTATTTTTAACATTCAATGTAGTAGTGACACTGTAGAAAGACACTCTTCTCCCTTGGCATCAAATCTAAACATAGGGCGGTTTTATCACACTTATCACAAGGAGAGCTTTTATTTCTTAATGGGATCACAATTCACTTAAAAAAACTATTTGAAGGTTTCCATTTCACAGTAAACATATGCTTAAACACAAATATACGCATAAAAATAAGCATTCATGCTGACACAAGTGGCTTTTCAATATATCCTATTAAATCTAAGCATGTGCTTAACTTCTATCTGACCAGGAGCAGCCTCCTAAATTTCGATTTTTTGCTGCTAATTACAAGGGCTGGTTGCAACTCAGTTCCTAAGTACCAAATGGAAATCTTTCAGAAGTGACCTGATTTTGCTAAGGGTGGAATATCCTGCACCACCCACAGCCCCTCTGCCTTTCTGAAAAACATATCTTCTGTCATGAATGTGCATGAACAAGAAAGCACAGCTAAGGCTCATGGCCTTACACTTCATGTGTTCCTGCCTTTTTTTTTCCTAATGTTTAAAGCCATGTAGCCCTCAGTACAATCTTAATGTTGGCAAGGGAGGAATAGTTGCGTGAGTTTAAGAACAAAGCTTTCATCAAATCCCCTCAGCAAAATTGTTCATTTGAAATGTGTGTATGATGAGAAAATTAGGTTCGTTTTTTTTACTACTTGGGTGTTCCAGGAAGCTGTTTCCATGCTGAATGTACAGTGGGATCAGGCATGGCAGCTGTGAATGACAAGCTTTAGAGGTGCAGCACAAGTTGTATCAAGGCAAAGGTGGGTGAGCTTGGGATCAGGCTGTGCTTCTGAAAATTTCAACTGGCAAATAGCTGGACATCCTGAGGGGACTCCTACTTTATACCACTTTGCTTACAGAGTGGCTAACTGGAAAAGTTTTGTATGAAGCCTACTGTATAAACAGCTTTTCACACTGCAATCATCAAAACAAAATATTTTTGTAGCTACTATAGGAGAGTGAATTGAAAGGTATTGCAGAACTGGCTCTTTCAATTTACATGTAGAGAAAATAGTCTTAGCAGGCATTAAAATGGTTACCAATATGAATTATATGGACCATATTTACATTAAATCAGGCTAACTGTAGTCACACATACACCATTTCATATATGAGTCCCTGTCTAGAGTTTTTTCGTACTGGTTCTTACATATTAGAAAATATCTTGGGAGAGGAGCAATGTGTCACACATAGCTTACTTTCCATTGTATGGGCAGCTGGACATACAGGCAAGAAAGGATATTTAGTGTACTCCAGCTAACCCACAGTCTGGACAACCAGGGGATCAACACCCCACACATACTCCTTGCAAGACACCCAAGGGAGTTAGTCCTTTTCTCTTTACCCTCTGAAGCTGGTTTTCTGAGGTAGCTGTCTCCTAGCTCTAAGGGCTAAAAACCTCAGCTGTACATACAACATCATGATCCAAGAGAGCTTTCAAAAAGAAGGAGTCTTGCTTGGTAGATATGTTTTCTCGATAGCAGTTGCAAGACAGAGTTGAGAAAAGAGTCCTGCTCCATTGGACTTCTAAATGCATTCTTAAATATACTGGAGTGCAATAACAACACGCATGGTCTTAGGACAGTGCTTCTAGCTACATCTCCAGTGGCATTGGTCATTGTGAGAAACTCTTGGAGCTTCTCAGAGTGGGTGTGAGGTGGATGCTCAAAATTTATAGCTTCACATGTGGAACAATGTTTAGAGAATCATTTCCTTACACCAAGAAGGGCCTGCTTAAATTTCAAACTCTGATTTCTGAAGAAGAAAAAGAAGTAATGTTAAAGTTGACTTAGTCCCTCACCTCAGTTAAAAAAAAAAAAAAAGGTAACATCATTAAGCACCAGAATAGCTCAGGAGCATAAGAGGCTTTTAGTATATGAGCCAAGAACTGAAACCAAACAATATTTTGTGCCATTTATGACAAACAGGCCACACAGAGAAGTAATTTTGGGAACATAAGTAGAAGGTGAGAATATGTTCAATTGATGAAGGTGCAATATTAAAGCTACCATTTTTGGATGGGTGCAGTAGGAATTTTAAGTGACTACTTGGGACTCAATGCATTGAAAGAGATGTGCAGGGAGAAGAATTTCCTTGATATTTGTCCATTTAATCTGTCTCTTCCTTGTATTGTCAACTTGAGCTGTGGTG
>WAAD01024997.1:16020-39115 GCA_013389945.1 Fregata magnificens
TGAGCTGCTGACTCATCTGTCTGGAATTTTTTTTATATAGAACATGAAATTTTAATTGAGGTAGGAAAGAGAAATCAGACTGTCAGCATAAAAAAGAATAAGATTACACTTCTGTTATGCTTTTATATGGATACCAAATGCAGCCCAAGTCAATACTCCTTTTGGGGCTTTTGTTTTGGTACATGTTTATTGTTCAGCACCTCTATCTGATCCACAGTTCTGAGCACCATGGAGCCCAGGGACATCGTAATATTGAAACAGCTGACTCAGCTGCTATCTGACATCACGAATAGAAAGCTAGTTCTTCCCCCTTCCCCTCCAGCCCCCACCTGCAAACAGACAGACTGGCTTCAAAACTGGCTTCAAATTTTGCTGTTGATCATCATAAATAAATTGGTCACCTAGACCTGATCTTCACCTGGAATGAACTGGGCTAACCAGGCTGAAGGACACTTGATTTGCAGACAACTGAAAGTCTGGCCTTTTCTGCTTAGAAGTAAGGAAAGATATGTCCTCTTCCCAAAAGGGAAACCCAGCAAATTAAGATGTAACCACCAGGCTGACTAAAATATTATGTCTTGGAAAGCTACAAGTACTTTGGAGCCCCAAACCCACTAAAATTAAGTTTCCCTTTGTTTTAAACAGAGTTGGATGGTATTCAAAGTTTTACGTTAAAACATTTTCAATACTGAGCTCTAACATCACCCAGGCTCCTTTGGCAAGTGCTTGTCTCTTCTTTTAGAGTCTGTATCCTATTCTGGAACTAAAAACTAGTGGATACAGCCACAGTTGTAGGCCAGCCCCCTTTGACTCTCAGTTTTCCTGAGTGGCAGCTGCAATAAAACAAGGCAAGTTCCCTGCCCTGCATAGGCACACTCATTTTCCCCCAGCGTGTTTTAAGTTGGATTGGGAAACTTCATACTGACATCACATTCATGCAGGATCTCTACACTATGAATGATTCTAGGAACTGCACCAATTGCTCCTCTATGTCCTAGGTGCCAGTGGCAGCAAAGTGCCTTCAAGCGCACTAAGTTAGGAGAAAATTAAGAAACAGGAGGAGGGGTCAGGTAGAAAAATTCTGCTCTATCCACATGTGTGCACATGTGGATAGAGCAGCCTTTTCAAAATGTTAGCATAATGCACTGATTTGTTAGTGCCTTCTCTGAAGTGCTGTGATCAAGGCATCAATTCATGTAATCACTCACAACATACAACACCATTACCTTATCTTTGGAAGTTGCATACTCCCCTGAGAATCCCTTATTTTGTGCTGTCAATTTTTGTTAACAATGATCTCGAATGCAAGTGCAGATGACTCTCCCTTCTTTCTTCGTATCCTTTTTTTGGAAGCTGCCAGAAGCATTTGGTTCGGAATTGGTACATATTCCAAAACTGATCAAACACAGCTTTGATTTCCCTTTGTTTCCTCCTTCTCTCTACCACTGGTTCACTTACATTTCACAAATCAGGAATGATGAAAAATGCAGGCTAGGAACTAATACTAAAAATGCAACTTGGAAGAAATACAATTTGTACCATTGTCCTTCATCTTTCAAACAGTTAAAATGATCACTAATATTTCATAAATGAAAGGAGAAAATTAAGATGCAACTGTTACAATTGGGCTGTATTATAAATAATGGTTACTAGGGAGATTTCAAGAGAGCTTAATTTGGGAGCACAAGAGCCTTTGAGAGGAAGTGAGATGTATGCTCCTAAATCCCCCAATGATAGCTTTTGAAAAATATTACATTAAGTCATTAGATCACTTTAAAAAGTACAGCAGAAACATAGCAGGCAGTAGGTTCTAAAGCCATAAATCTGATTCCTAAGTGAAGAGAGCTTGCAGGCTGTGGCCCTTTTATTTCCTCACAATGCAACATGCTATGGACTGGTCTATCTCCTCCCTTACCCAGCTACTTTTCCAGGACATTTTTTTTCTTAGCTGGCATGGTTTTTGGAGACCATTCTGTTTCTCTCTAGATTTCTAGGCAGTTGCTCCTCATGCTTCCTTATCTTCCATCCCAGCTCCTGCCACTGCCTTCCAACTTGCCCTCCTCCCTCCACAGCTGCCTCAGTGCCCTCCTCACCTTCCTCTTTACTCCTGTCTCTTGTTCCAGCTGTACCAGTGGGGAGCCCAGCCTAAGACGCCCAGCAAAGTTAATAATTTGGGACGCTCTGAGGTCTTCTCCACCGGTGCTGGAGTGCTTCAAACTGTAAGTCACTATTTCAGCTAAAATCCAGCACCACCAGAACACAGCGTTCCTACAGATTTTAGTTTTTATGATGCATCATTATTGATTTCTCTGTTGCTTCACATTGATTCACCTCAACTGAAATGTGTATTTTTTATATGAAGTAATTCACTGTTGTCTCCATTTTAGATCCCTAATTTGAGAAAATGGCCTGAATTAATAAAAGGCACGTTTCAAAGCTGAGGCCACTTTCAGTCAAAGAAGTCTTGGAGAGGATTTCTTTCTCACATGGCAGTCACTGTCAGTTCATCAGAAGGAAAACATTCTTCCCCCAGATGACAGCATAGGCATAGCACTGTCCATATCTACAGCAGCAGGATCAACGCCTGCCCTCCATGCCATATCCAACAGAGATGTTCACAGCCCATCCACAAGCACAGTCAGTCCTGTGCCTCACCCTTCATCCCACCCTGCATCCCTAGCCCATGCTAGCTCTGACCAAAGGTGTCTGTATCCTGGGAGTTGCTGAAAAGAGATTTCTAGGGAAGAATATGAGAATAAGTCAAACATACAGTGATGTTTCTGCCATATGCTCCCCAACCTCCAGCTTCCTGAGCTGGATGTTGTTTTTATGTCTTAGAAACCCTCGCAGTGTAGTTCTCTTCATTAACTTTTCCTGTCTTCACTTGAACCTCCTAAACTCTTTGCAGCCAGTGCAGCTTTAACCAGGAGTGCCACACACAAGAACTGCCTGTATTTGCTTGTTTTCAACCTACCTATCTCCTGTTAATTTCACCTGACAGCCCTCACTCTTCTTGTAAGAGACATAGTGAGCAGTCATTTCCATCTCCATTCACTCCAGGGGCACTTAAGAAACATCCAAGAGTGAGCGTAAGGACAAACATTTTAAAGACTGACAGATTAAGAAATCTGAGAATCCTTTTGAACAAGGAAACAAAGTTTTCTCTCAGTTTCCCACGTACTTTAAATGAACAGTGGTAATGATGAAAGAACAGTCTCCTGAGCTGGAGAGGACCTGTAATCCTGCACATCTAGGAGCTGGCTGTACTTAGCTTTAAATGAGATTCTCTGGAAGGGTCTATGGATGGAGAACATTACCAAAGCCCCTGCATACTGTTTGTGAGTTTTCATTTACATTAAGCAGAGATAAGTTGGCCACCTACTGTTCATATTTGCATATCAGATGGTTTTGTCTCACATCAAGAGAAACTAAATGGTTTTAGTTTAAAACAGATGGCAAACTGTTGGCAGGAGCTTTCAGAGGCATCAAGAATTGTACAGTAAAGTAGGACTCATAGGACAGAAGAGAAATGAAATACCCAGTGCTAGAAAGTGACCTGAAATTAAATCCAAGGTATAGGCCATCACACAGCAGGATGTTGAAAACCTTCCTACAGATCTGCATTCTGCAACTGGCTCCTGTCTCTTTCAAGGACAGAGCAAAAGCCCCAGTTCGAAAGGAGATTGCCTTTTGGAGCAATGAAAATACACATCCAAGTCTGGATCAGGCTATTTGCATGTTTCTCACAGATTGTTTCAAACAGAGTTCCCATCTCTCCTGAGCCAGGTGAGAAAAACTTCTCGGTAAGACAGAACAGCTGAAACAAAACATGGCAAAAGCAACTCGTAGTAATAAAAGGCAGCCTGTCAGCCTATCAAACATGAGCATACAAAAGATAAACCTGAAAAACACACACATAAATACTCCACTATCTAGGTTGTCACCTGCAGCTCACCTGCCCGAAATCCTGATTTAAACACCCGGCTGGGGAAATACTGCTGTTGGGATACACAGGCAGGTCAGTAAGCACAAACGTGCTGAGGGGTTACCACAACTGGCAAGATTGGAAAGACTCACGTTTCACCTTGCCTCAGTGCAGAGTCCTGTGCATAGGGGACTGCTCTTTGTCTGGTGCAGGAGCTGCTGCTGGGATGAAGAGCACTCCCCCATAACGGGGAGCCTGCCTACAGGCTATCCCTGCTGCAGGAGACAAGTCTGAAAGATGCCACATAAATATTCTTGCTGCTTAGAAATGAAAGCACAGGCCAAGGGCTGTTTAATTCAGTCTCGAGAAAGTGAGTCAGCCAGACATGTGGAGTGACAGCTGTTATGTGGCACTTAGTTGAAGCTGGCCACATAGGCTTTTGCCACAGTGCAGAACACTGTTTCTACATGCCAGCTAACCCATCACCTACCATTATCATCATTGCCAATCAAACATCATCCCTAACTATCCATCTAGCAGCCCTATTCATCCCTTCATGACACTCTGAACTTTTGATCATCCTGAATTTTGGTTCTCATCCTGCTGGGAGCTCTGAATAACTGCAAGAAAATAGTAGTTTTGATGAAATCCAAAATAAGAGCTGGAGGTTTACTCTTTCTGTAGGCACCAACAAGTTAAAAATCACATGGAAGGTTGTTTAATACTTTAAAAAATGTATTAAATGCCCTTTCCCAGGGCTTCAAGGCTTCTGTTATTCAGGGAAGATGGAAGTGTTCTTAGGCATAGATGTATTTTAAGTATCTAGCAAGAGTAGAGAAGGAGAAAGACAGTCCTTCCTGAAAAGGGTGGGTGTGCATTCTGTTTCTCCCAGGATCACACAGTCCCTTTTCTTACACTTTCTCGTAAATCTCTAGTGAGTCAAAACTCTTCTGCAGATGAGCCTAAGCGGAACCAAATGCTTTTGAAGCCTGGCACATTTGTCTTAAGCTGTTTGTCTCTCTACTCAGACGTCTTTCCACAGCCTAGCCCTCCCGGGCTTCTTTATACGGCCCCTAGGCCTTCCCAAATTCCCCAAAGAAGAGTCATGCTTAAGTGGAATCAGCACTTGGGTTTCCATTTTCATGTGAATGATTATGTGCCACTGGTTTAACTGATTTAGCTATTGTTTTTTCTGAATCATCAGAAGGAGACTCTATTACAACTCAAAAAAGTTGCACTTAAAACAATGTTGACATAACATTTTGATTTTTCACATTCTTTTATATCCAAGAAAAGTTGGCAAGATTGCTAGATATACATGTTCTACACTGCTAAATCTCTCATTTTTAATAGAAAAATGCTTCAGTCCAACAAGTTCGCTCCCCTGTTCTTGCTCACCCTTTTCCTCATGCAGTCATCTCCAAAATACAACAATCCTTATCTGTACATTTCCAGTATCCTACTGCTGGAAGTAATTTCATGTAGTAAAAATCAACTTTTTTGCCTTGTACAAAAATGCTGACATTGGTTAAAAACACACATAGTTCTTACAGACAATGAGAAAGCCAGCACACAACCATAAAATCTTCTGATATAATAAAACCAAATTAAAAAAATGAGATGAAAACAATCACCTCCCCCATGTAGTTCCTGAGATGGTCTTCCATTTTTCATCTGTCTTTCCTCTTTGATCCCAAATTGACTCCAATGCACACCAGTCAGCCCAACCCATCCGGCACATTTTTTGACCAGATCCAGCATGAGCATGTTCTCCCCTCTGATTTGTATGCTTGGAACCTTTCCCTAATCGGTGAGAGTATAGGACAGAAGCACTTACCTCCTAAAAGGCATAATCTTCTCTCCCCCTCCTGATCCAAGAAAGTAGGACTCCAGAAGCCAGTGCTTACTGCTGATATCAGAACTTCTTTCACAGTGACTGACAGTAACAGTAAGATTACTTCTTGCCAGATAGTCACATCCATGGAGAGCTGAAGGCTGTCTACCACTCTTTACAACAGGTAAAGGTACAGAGCCAGGACCTAGAGAGAAATCACAAGTGATTTCACAGAAATTATTTTTTTTCTTTTTTTTTTTTTTCCTTTCTTTAAATCCTGGAGGAGGATGTAGCTCTCCCAGTGCACACACAATAAAGCATCTTGATCTGGCCTGTGCTACAAATGTGCTTCATAGTTCCCAAACCCTCTTGGCACAGCAAAACTCAAAGCAAGCACTCAAACCTAACATCAGGCTGAGGCTACACACAAACGTGGATCCTGCACAGTTTCCAAACCAAGCTCACTTAACCCTGGGATTCCTTAAAGCATTTTGGAACTTCAGTGATTTTGACCTGAGCTTCCAGGATACAAAAGAAACTAAGGACAGATCCAGTTTGCAGAGTGAATTTTGATGTGATGATGACTTTGCCCAGTTCTGCTCACCACATTCAGGGTGCAACCTAGGCTGCAGACTCTCTCCTTGATTGCCTGACTTGGGGAGGAAGGCAGGCTTAGGATAAATTGCAGTGAAGTAGAACAGAGGGTTTTGGGACAGGGGAATACCAGAAGGATTAGTACAGGTACACTGTCTCTGCAATTAAAAGCAGCCATCCTCCTCCAGAATACATGGCCACCGTGTCCTGGCATCAGCACATCTTTCAGAAGAGGCATCACCTCTATATTTGCAGAAAGAGGTTGGCTGTTGTGAGCACTGGTATGAGCACGTACCAGGTCCCTATGGTAGGCATCTGATTCAGAGGGGTGTAAACAGTGATAAAGCCTCACAGGAAGTCAGGAAGGGGTGAATTTTCTTTCTAAAGACTTACGGCACTCACAGCACAACACCCTGAAGCAGACTGGATGTACACAGCAAAACATGCCTTCTTTTACCACCGTCAAGTGTTTCCTTTTTCTTTTCATTCTCTGCAGGATTGTGGTATATGGAGTGCCTCTACACAAGCCAGTTTGGATTTAACTGAATGTTGGGTTTTTTCCCCAAATACCTGGAGGCAACTTGGCGTGGACACCCTGTGGTATAAATTAACATCTATTATCTCTATCACTCTGATTCAGCCAGCAGAACATCTAAGCAAAAAGGTTTCTCTGGAGTTTTGAGCCTGTCTAAATGCCTCAGGTACTTTCAATAGTTTTTCCCTATGAAAAATGCATCCCCAAATGATGAAGCATTGTGAAAAGTGAACAAACAGCAGATCCCGCTTTCTTTATTAACAAACAGTGCTGGCTGGGAACACAGGACATGCCAGGCTGCATTCATCTAGCTCAGTCCCTTCTTTTTAAGAATGGCCAACACCATATGCTTCAGACAGAGGTGGGAAGAACCAATACAGGCAGAGGCAGGCAAATTTGCCTCCGCATTGGTCCTGCCCTGATACCACAGATCCACTATGGTGCCTCACGCTGTAGGGGCTGAAGTCCTTACCCTGCCCTACCAAGTGGGGGCAATAGGGTGGGAAGCATGGCACAAAGGTAAGTACTCCCAGGCAGGAGGACAAGACATGCCATGGGGGAAGGGGGACCACAGCGTATTAAGCCGCACAGCCAATCTGCCAAAGACCCCGGAGTGTGGTCATTAGATTTCAGTCACATAACCAGAACTGCCAGAACTTTGCCAGCTGCTGCTGGATGATTCGGAGAGCTCCAAGGTTGAAGCCACGTCGTTCCACTCCTGAGCCAGGGTGAGCTTGAGCATCATCCTGTAAATTGCAGTCTTTCTGCTTCAGCAAAAGAGACTGAAAAACTGACTGTATGGGTTCACTGCTGGCAGAGAGAGCAGGAATGATCTGTAAAGAAACATTTCAGAGCTCAGTGATTAGTACTGAAGCTTACATCTTCATCATATATTAAAGGAGTAGTTCCACACAAGAATAATTATGGCATGAAGAAAATGACTAGATGGAGGAGAGGGGGATCAAAAGCCAGGCCATCACAAATCCTGAGATTGCTGAGAAATCAGGCCATCTGGGATGAAAAAAAATTAAAAAGAAAAAGAGAAAAAAAAAAAAATAGGATCTTGCTTTATTTCATGGCTTTAGAGGTCCAGGTTGTCAAGTTCTTCCTAATCATAATAAAATATTACAAATTCCCAGAAAGTGGAAGTGCCCCTCTATCCAAAAGTTCAACCATAAGACAAAGAGGCTGTGAGCATCACATTTCTGAAACAATGCAGAGCAAAAATTATTCTCTTGTTCTTTTTGAAGAGAGAAAACATTCTGAAAAATTGTTGATCGTAACGTTGATTTTTCAGTCTGAAGAAGTTTCTCATTTCAATTTCTTTTTTAGACACGAATTTGTTATAAAGTCAAAATTGAAATGACACCACTAGCAAAACATATTAAGACAAACCTAAATGATTAATTTTTTCCACCAAAAAAAAATCTTCTGTGGAAAATTGTCAGGCCATGTTCTCAGCTTTGGAGTGAAGCCAAATTTCACCACCCAGTGCAAAATGCAATTCCTTTCCTCTGCCCAGAAACAACAGGCCATACCCTGGCCAGCACAAAGCAGAATAACTGGACTGATATCGGGACCCTGCTCACTTTTACACTAGCTGAAGTCTGGGCTGAAAATAATTGCACCTCTCTGAGAATTAATCAATGTATAGATCAAATCAACATATAGGTGGAATAAACACAAAAAACCATTACACCTAAGGCCTATGGGATTTTATAGTAAAAAAATCCCAATATTACACACCCTCTCCCTTTAAGGAAAACAACTGGTTTTGGAAATATTCTACAGATACTGTCCTTTACCTTGCTATCTTTCAGATAGCTACTTCACTGTGTATGTTTTACTACATTAAAAGAGTAATAAAGATGCAGTGAAGAGCAACATCAGGAGGCACTCTTTCCTGTGTGTCGTTCACGCTTTGCTGGAAGAGAGAATTCATGTCATGTCAGGGAAGGGTATGCAATCAGCCCCAACAACATTTAAGAAGGCAGGGCACAGAAATAGCCAGGGTCTAACAGCCTGTAGGCCCTGTCAGCATTTATTATCCATAAAGGAGATGTGATAATATAAGAGGCTGCAGTGTGAAAACCACCTCTATTTTCTTGATTACAGTCTTTGCTGAAATACCTGGTTAGAGCGAGGGGCAATGGAAGTTGAGCTAGGACCCTGAAAAGACTGTTCAACCTTCTTATATTTTGTGGAAACAAAATTTAAAGGAAAATGATAAGACACAGAAGGCTATAATTTATCTTGAGCTCATCAACTCCAACTGAACAGCAGTCGCGTAAGAAGCACATTCCATATACTCTCACAAGTGATAGTATAATGCTGGATGTGAACTTTACACCACTGCAAAATTTACTTATCTATCTGATATGCCAAAGAGACTGTCACACTAACCAAGTGTTCAAGACTGCAGTTTTTACTTGACTGTATAGTTAGAGAAAATACACACAGGACCCCTGTGGTGAAAAAGCCTATTAATGGGAAATTGTCAGCAACTGTTATTTACCCGAGAATTGGCCTTGAGCTTTCTATTGCATGCATGAGCTCACCTTTCCCATTTATCTGTTCTCCCTATAACTCACAGGACAATGCTCTCAAGACACGATGATCTGGTAATGCCAGGGAAATGAAACAAGCAGCTGATCTAAGACAAAATCTTTTCATGCCTGGGAAAAATAACTTTTGAATGGTTTTAGAAAAATCTGAATGGGGTAAATCGGAGCAGAAACATTCTCTAGCTGACCTCAAAGAAGGTTTTTTTTTTTTAAAAAAAAAAAAACCAAACCCAAAACAAAATAGTGATCTCTGCATTTATTTTACATTTAAAATAATGTCTGCACCATGCAGCCAGCAGTGGATTTAGAATCACAGGCACATTCCTGGCATAAAGTCTTCAGCATCAGGACAGGATCTTGCTGGGTCATGTGGTAGCACCACACTGCTCCCCCTCAGCTGAGGGACCTGATCTGGCATTACATCTGTGCTTACAGAGTCAGACTATTTGAACAAATACAGTCATGTTCACACTGGGTTGGTGCTTTTTTTGTCATGTGACTGCTGCATTTCTGGTCTGAGGAGGAGGATTGCCTGTACTTTAGCCCTTAGCTAAACCTTGCACAAGCTTTCCTTCAGACATGAGGAGCTCGAGGAAGTACCCTGCTCACATAGCACAGCTGAAGCTGAAAGACTGTGTTTGCCCACAGCTTTACGCTTTGGCAAAACATGAACATAAGGGATAAGATCATCAGCTACTGTGGACAAGCTGTTGAGGATCTTCTCCTGTCTCCACAGAGAGCTAGGAGCCAGGCAGTCCCTTGTGGCTGCTTCAGCTGCTTAACAGCACTGCTGCATCAATTAAATTCCCTGTCACAGATGCTAAAAACAGTTGCTTAAAAAGTCTAATCAGCACCGTAGTAGTGATATTAAAATGGTGATCATGGTGGGGTGCGGGGGAGGATTTTTTTCAGCAGAGTGGGTCCCTCAGAGCCAGGGAGTCACTTCTGCTCCCCAAGACCCAAAAAGTCCTGCATGTAACAGCAGGTTGTTTCTTCCCCCGTTGCTGAGTGGCTTGAAAGCCACAAACAGAATCTGCAAAAGCCTTGGCAGAGCAAATATTATGGGATATAATATTCTCAAAGCACTTCTAATCTACAGTAGTTATGCCAGAAGCTAATGGTACATTAGCTGAGTGCATTTGAGGAGATATGTACTGCTCATCTAAGTGGTTTGAAAGCAGGAAAAATGTTTTGCAGGGCTGGATGTGCAGAGTAGAGAGTAACACAACAGAGCTGGGACCCATCCAGGAACCACAGGCCTTCTTTTAGTGGAAACAAGTAAAAAGGCTGTCATTCAATGATGGAAACTTGGATTTTGAGGGGTTGGTTGGTTTGTTTACAGTTTGGCAAAAACATTTCTTGAGGGAACACAACTGGCCTCTGTCACGGTTTGGGACTGAAAAGAAGTTCTCTTTACCATAAAATGGCTCAAAAATTTTTGAACTTAGTACTGTTAATGCTTAGAAACCTTTAAACAGCCTTTTAATATGACTATGAGCTGTTTCAAAGCAGCAACAATTCTGTTTAGAAGTGAGATGGCTGAAGCATTTTGGAGATAAAAAACATTGCAAGTCTGGAAGATTGCTATCAAGTAATTTAGGTAACAACTGACATTGTCAGCAATCTTATTTTTCTGACACTTTCTTCATACAGTGAACATTACTGTTTAGGATCCTGCTTCTGAAATAGAGGTTCCAGTTTTCCTCCATTCACTTGGGTATTGCTAGGTGCCTCACAAGCCTGTTTCCAGGTGGAAACTCTTGGGTCAGATCCTGATGCTCTGTGCTTGCACTCCACACCCCTCAGCTGGCCAAATGCTATGGGAAGAAAGGGAGGCCCGAGATACGCAGCTAAAGCCCTCCAGATCAAGGGCAACGTGGTGGGGGAGAACAAAGAAAGCATTCCCATCCACCTGGCTAAGGTAAACCTGCAAAGGGCAAGAGAGCCAACTTGTGCCAAAAGAGCTACCCGAGTGTGCTGGGTTGACCCTGGCTGGACACCAGGTGCCACCAAGCCGCTCTATCGCTCCCCTCTGTAGCAGGACAGGGGGAGAAAATGAGATGGAAAAAAAACCTCGTGGGTCAAGACAAAGGCAGTTTAATAAAAGCAGAGGCCGTGCGTGGAAACAAAAGGGAAAGGCAAACACAGATCCCCCTCCCCATCTCTCACCAGCAGCGACACCCAGCCACCTCCCAGGAAGCAGGGCCCCAGCACGTGCCGCGGCTGCTCCCGAAGACAAACGTCGCAAACAACGAATGCCCCCATCCTCCTCTTCCTTTCTCCCATCTTTTATCGCGGAGCAGACGTCACACGGTACGGAATAGCCCCGGTCAGCCCAGGTCGGCTGTCCTGGCCGCCCCCTCCCAAGATCCCTCCCACCCCCAGCCCACGGTGGGGGTGGGAAGTGGGGGGGAATGTTGGAGAGAGACAGCCTCGGGCTGGGCAAGCACCGCCCGGCAACAGCCAAACACTGGTGTCACCTCCAGCCACCAACACAAAGCACAGCAGGCTGCCATGGGGAAAACCAGCTCCACCTCGGCCAGACCCAGTACACCGAGGTACCCTGGGAATCCTTGGGGAGTACGGTCAGGGACCTAAGTTTCAGATGCACATGATGTTCCTCCCTTCATATCCTGGCTACATGACTTTATATGCCATTACATTCAATTCATTTCAGGTTACAGAAATGTTGCGGAGGTGAAAGTAACATCCCATATATTTGTTCATGACCCGTTTCAGAATCAAAATGTGTTTTAAAGACTTTATACACCCATTACTCTTTATTATGAACTGGTGCTCATACGGATAGTACCGAGCTTTATGGCAACGCATCATTTGATGAAAACACTGTTTTGTTATTATATCATCCCCTTGGATAAGAAGTACTCCACTGCACCACACAAAACCACTCCACCGCAAACACACTTGGTACCCAGAGTTAAATTGTTGGCAAAAAGATCAAGCTTTTTATTACAGTCTCCTCAATCATTAAAAAAAACCTTAACATGTTCACTGAAAAATCACATTCTCCCCTTTTTCTTTTATTTTCTTCAATCACTTTTTTTTTTTTAAATGGAAAATGAAAAATAAGAATGAAAAAAAAAGTGCCAAGGAGGAGTAATAGACAAATATGAAAGCAGAAAATACTGAACAAAATCGACATTTTGGCACAAATTCTGTTTGTTTGGCTTTCATGAGACAAGATTGGACATGGCAGTGTTCCTATGAGAGAAAGCCTGATTCAGAGAAGAGAAGGGGTGGCAGTATCAGCATTACAGCTCACTTGAAATACTGGAGCAAAACTGTCCTTTCTAGGTTAGTAACAACCAGCATGAAACCCAACAATGCCATTTAAAAAACATATGTTCTCCCCCCCCCCCCGAAGTTTTTATAACACCATTTTCAATATTTCAACATTTCTGCCATCTCTGTCTCATGTTTAGGATGAAAACAAGCACTGAAACCCTTGTTCACAGAACAGAAATCCTGTTTTCCCAGTCAGCCCCTGCATCTGCCTTTTCTGAAGATTTCGCTGTAAGGACAAGTATTTCCTGATTCATCATTTATATACAAGAACCCTTTCAAAGCTTCTTGTCTTTCCCCACCTATACTAATACACAGAGAGCAATGCTGTGGCATTTCTCAGCAGTTTAACTGTCCGTGATGTTGGAGTAAGGCAGGAAGGTTTAATCTTAACAAATGTTTATATTAATGTAGAGACTGGGAGCAACATTTCCACTAAAAATTTTGGTTCATTTCTTCTGTTTTTTGAGGATGAGGCAATTTTTATTGCCCAATGTTCACATTCTTGGTTTTTCTTACAAAAAATGCACCCAACTAAGATGCTTAAGAAAAAAAGGGATTTCATTTGGCACTTTTTTTTTCAAGTATAAAACATACATTTTGCACAGGCGTATACAAAAGTAATAAATAGTTAACATCTTCTTGAACCAGGCCTACTAAACATGCAAATTTTAGCATTCCACTCCACATTTACACAGAGAAATAAATACAGTGTTTTTTGAAAACTGAACAATACTTCCAAGATCCCTTTGAAATCTTTCCTTATTTATTCATCTCAGTAAAGTAGCCAGATTTTTCAGACAAACTCAGCAGACAGCAGCCAAGGCCCAAAAACTGAATAGCACTTAAGCAAACAGAATAGGTGTAAGTCACATTTTATGTATGCGCTTCACTGGAGTGTTATTTCTCTTGTATGGTAGTTTGTTACAACTAACAAATCTTTCTCTGTTCAGTCCTCTATTCAGCAGGAGAAATAAGGTTGCATGATCAATGGGCTGATTCTTCCTGTGATTTGTTCACAACTTCAAGCAGAGAAAATAATAATTGCAAGCACATCACCTGTAGAAAATTGCATCTCTTTTATTCAGACTAATGAATGGACCACACAGATACGAGCTTCTGCCACTCCAGGAACAACTGAACCAAGAACAAAAAACTTACTGGGCTAATGCAAAGCGATTATAGGAAATGGAGTAACTTTTAGAAGTGAGAAGAATTCCAAACTGGGAGAAAGTAAATTGGTTAGGAAAGGTTCAACAAGATGTCTTCAAGAAAAAGTAGATAAAGAAGAAGGAGTAGTTTGTAAGAGCTGTGGGAAAGTAATTAAGATATTTGTGTTGATAGCTTCAATGCCTAGATGCCTGCAAATAACCTAAAACGGCTGTCTACTTTAAAGAAATTGTACTAGAAGGGACTTGCTTGTATCTCATTGTGTTTATCTTGCTTTCTTGCTCTGTCATTTCCAATCTTTCAGGTTTTTTTGGTAGAACTGCAAAGTGTAACTTTAGAGCACAATCACAAACACCAATATAGATGCAGTTATTAAATCTTTTTCTCCCCACATTTTTTTTCCTGTGTTAATCCCTGTGTGGGTATATTTCCTCTTAATTTAAATTCACTCAACACTATTTTCTGGGCTGAACAACAAAGCCTAAAAAAAAGAAAGCCACAAGCAATATAACAATACTAATCTTCACGTACAAAACTCTTATCACATCAAGTTTCTATTAAGTTGACCTGAAATCATAGTTTGATAACAGCAAGAGAAATATTAAATCTGTAGACATTTAGAATTTCATTCACCATAAAACAGTTCAGCGTATTTACCAGCTGCCAAATAGACAAACACCCATAAAAACCTTTTGGCCAAAGACAGCTACAAGCTTTGAAAAACTACTTCTGTTCTGGTGACCAAAAGTGCCTTCATTCAACATTTCTCTCCCCCTTTGCTGAGAAAAGGATCATTTTTTTGCAGAAGCATACACATGAACCTCCAGCTTTTTGCAAAAGCTGGTTTTCCTTGGGGAGAACCCCTCAACATCTCAGTGGAAAGTTTTCCGCCAGGCTTATTTCAATTGGATTGAAACCCCCCTGGCCACTGATGCTGGCAAGCCTCAGCTCCAAGATGTCCCAGGGAGATGAAGAGCACACAGTACCATCGTGCTGTGGTTCTTAACCCTCTGACGCATTCAGAACTTCTTGTGTCCTGAGACTAGGACCAGGTGAGCTGTCTGGGCTGCAGAATTTGAGCACAGCCTCTAAAAAGAAGAATTTAAGAGGAGAGCTTTTAAGTTTGGCAGGTATTTTCCCACTGAAGGGTTTGTAACAATCTCTCAGGACAGAGGTAGTCAGTACCTTGCCTACAATACTCTGTTCTTCTCTTGCTACAGCTTTCTCATGCACAGGCTTTCCAGCATGTTTTCACTCACAGTATCAATGGGAAAGAAGAAGGTATCAAAATTTCAAACGTCCCCTGCTCTTCTTCAGAACAACCTGTCTCCCAAGCTCCTAAAAGCATCCTCAGTTACCCATCCTCCTTCTTGATATTCCCTTTTTATTCTTCTTCTTACCTTTAGTCTTCTGTCTGTTTCTTTTCTCCTTCTCCCATCACTTTCTTTCCTTCTCCCTGCCATCACTTCCTTCCTTCCCCTACTGATTGTTATGTTCAACAGAAGATGACCTTGGATGTTAGACTCCTTTTTAAAAGTCACAGCCTCATTAAATTATATGAAACCAGAGCCGTTCTTTCCATACAATTTTCATTGGATTGGCAACACAGTCATCCAGGTCAAGAGAACTGGAAAACAGCATCACCTTCCACTAAAATTTCATTAAGTATTGTGGGGTGAAAAATCTGACAACCATGCCCAGGTAAGAGAGGTCTCTCCTCTCCGCCCACTCAATAACAAGGGAATTAACACTTTGCAGATAGCTCATCTCATCCATCAGCCTTCCCAAAACATTTCTTGCTCTCCCTCCTCATTCATTGAAAGGATAGCCATATATAAGTTGCCATTTGCTGTCTCAATTCTCCTGTTGGTTTTGACATCACAAGTGAGAGGCCCGAGCATTCCCTTTACTCCCTGTCCCAATACATGCGATAACATCTTTCCCTTGCTACTTCTTCCTGCTCAAGACTAAATCAGAAGGCCACATTATTTCTTATGACGACGTTGACGCTTTGCTTGCTGTTTTTTTAAGGTTGCTTTCATTTTTTAATTAATATTATTGCTTCAAATCGACATCAGAGCTGCAAATAAATTAAAGAAAAAGCCAGGTGTTCAGAGATCTCAGTATCCTGCAGCCTCTCACTGCTATCAATGACTAACAAATTTTTTTGTAACTCCTCACATGTCATTTAGGTGCCTTCCTTTTTGTCAGGTGCTTAATTTTTGTAAACATAACTTAAGTCCACTCTGCACATTTTATTGGACTGTAGGATTAACTGGGAACAAAAGGTAGGGAGTCTTTCTGCCTATTCTCAATACAGTTGCTCTCTTTTGGGTAACTCTCTGCATTTAAAAGTTTCCACTTGCAAAACAAGGATGACAACAACTCCCTGAACTGCTGAGAGGTGCTGAGAACTATTTACTGGAGACTCTGTTAAGGTGGATGCATTCTTGACTTCAAAACTATCAAGAGAGTTTCATTTCTTCTTCTCCTATCTGCCAAACTTTATAGGGCCTTTTTCTTAATTAAGAGAAATTTGAATGCTCATTTATCCTATAATTAATAGCAAGAAGTTCTAGTTCCAGCACTATGTATAATGTGAACAAGAAGGGAAAGATATGGCATAAGTGAGGCCAAATGTTAGGAAAAAAACATACAAGGCATTAAAGCCATCATGAATCAGGGGATAAGCCCTTCCCCGTCTTTTAGAGACTACAACGAAACAGTAATGACTGGCCATGCCAAAGTACTAGACTTGTAGGGAGGTGATCCAAGAAAACTGTGCTGACACTCTCTTAAGTCAAATAAAGCATTTTGCTGACCTTGATACATTTTTGTTTATCAAATCCCCTATACACTTTATGTGCTTTATTAGAGCTGGAAAAGTTACTTTATTACGTAAAAAGCTTTAAGTACCATTTTTCTTCTAAATTAGTTCCAGCTCAGCAGGGGCAGGTAAACTAAGTGTTGGAAAATATCAACAGCATTGATAATAACAAGCAGTGTCAGAGCTGGGAGGGGAGCAGGACTGGCCTTGGAGTAAGGTACCGCTGTCTATTATTTTTCAAATCAAAGATAAAATTTGCATCTCTATTCTATGTGTAATGGAACTTCCCTTTGGCAATTGATAGATGGCAATATGCTGTGGTAAACTGAGCTAGATACAGCTGGATTAGATAGGGCTGGGCACCCATTCTGACTCCAGAGACATTGAGAATTAATGACCCCAGCTAGGTCAGTGTCAGAACTTCCTATAGTGGCAGTGGGGCCAAGAATAAGTTCCCAGCAACTCATTTTTAGAAAACTCTAGTCCTTGTTTTAGTATTTTTTTCATCTTCTTCCTCTTTGGTAGTGTAACGTAGGGTTAGTTTGAGGTCCACTAGGGCCTACTGGCAATGACGACCTTCAAGAGAAAGGGATGTTAGTAGGTGGAAGTTGTCTTGCTTCATGTGATATGTTTAAAAGGTAGGTATATCTGCTTTTGATCTAGACACCTGTGTTGTCAGTGAAGAAAAATGTGCACTTTTAGCCTTTCATTCATCTGACCTAATTCAAATATCTAGTTTCAGTTGAGTTTAAATTATGCGCTAGAAGAACCTTTCTCCTGTACAAAGTCTAGATCACCAGCTCACACACACAAATCTCCACCTGGTCAAATGAACCCAATTCTCTGTCCCCTAAGGGAATGATACTCCTTCGAATTAAGATCCATAGTACCTTCTGACAATGTGCCTTTCTCTAACGTCCTTACTACATGGTGGGAGAGAGGGGATGGAGAGGGGAAGTTTGGGAAGAAAGTTGTGCTCTCCCAATTACAGCAAAGACCTCTTCCACGTTTTCCTATATGCTTGCTTGGCCTTTGCCCTGGTGAGTCTAATCTCACAGGACAATTACCACTCAAGACCCAGAGTTTTGTGTCTGCTAACTGCCCAGGAAGGCTGACTCCATGGTTGACATGACTGTAGTCCCTGTGAATGTAGAGAAAGAGCCATAGTTACCCATGTCTCTGTCATCTCCACAGAACAGTGCCACAGCATAGCAGGGGCACCATCTATAGAAAACTTCTTCCTGTAGGGGCAGGGCAAAGCTGTTCAAAAGTAGCCAGCTAAGCCCTACATTAGTAAATATTATACTGTCTTCTAGATTTATCCTTCATGCAAACTAAGATGACAAAAAAGCAGTTGACAATGTCCCCATCTCTTCTGAAAACATCTTCTTTGCATGTTGAAGAAATAATGACAAGAGAAGAATGTTTGCTTTGTCTCAGTTTGCTTCCCTCCAAGCTAGTAAAATTCTTAAGCAGCACAGAAGCTGCCACTACACTTAATTATTGACTGGTGAGGGTCCTTGAGACCTTCCTACGAAAGCCTCATGGTGAGTACAAACTACTGTTCCTCACTATTGTCACTGAAAGATTTACAAGATGAACATTTTCTACATGCATCAATTACTTACCCAGCTCTTGCACTTGGAGCCTTGAACTGAACTTAACATCTCCAAAAAAATAGTAACACTCCTCCTGGTTTTGTTTATCAGTTAAACCTAAACCTTGCTTCTCACATCTAAGAGGAAGATGATTTACTTCAAGTATCTAATTTTATTCCTTTCACCACCAGCCCAATGGCTTAGATTTACACTTTTGCATGAGCTTATTCCAGTTTGCTTCATTGTGAAGCCCTCTGGCAGTAGAACCACATCACCTGGACCAACTTTTTAATAACGCTGACATTGAGTTAAACATCTAGCTGTTTCTAGAAAATTTTCCCTCACTGCATATTTAAGGGTTTTTAGCCAGCTACAGGATTTGACACACAGGCTGATCTGCCAGAAAACTTCAGATCCAGCCAATAAAAGAGGTGTTGTTTTATTGGTAAGGCTCAGGTCTGTAACACTGGGAAAAGGAAGTCTTCATCCACTTCTTTTCTGCAGGAGTTATTTGTTTCTCTTGAGTTTCCTGAGCAATTTTTAAGCAATCTTCTGCCCCTCTTATCCAAAGCAATGATTACTGATGTTTCTAAGCAAGAAGCTCCCCTAAGGCCAACTACATACATGTCTAGATTACTTGAAGACACCAAACTGCACATAAACCATTACTGACCCCAGGTGAGATTCTTCCTGTTGGTATATTTTTGCTTTGGAGCATATACTCCCTCATTTCCATGCAATCATATGTTTACACTCCAGCTTACACAGAAAGCTTGATGTCCTGCTATAAAGGGTCACAAGACTCTTTTCTGCCTCTGCTTGTAGTGCTGACATTAGGGCAACCAGACTGATTTATTCCAGATGAGGAAATAGCCTGGTACACATCAAAACCCCTACACATTACTAAGAAAAATACCTCCCATGTTTTTATTAAGAATGTCCTCTATTGGTTAGAATGTACAGAAAACATGAACAAATGGCTGTCTCTTTCTAATACCAGAATTTATTTTTCTTCATGTTGCTTTTGCCATGTTAAGAATAGGGAATGCTCGTGGCCATCTGGCTTTTGTAAGCTTTCATCAGGTTTAGCAGTGTAAACCCAGAAATTAATTTGGTTCAGCTTTGTACCAAACTATGAAGTTTCAGGTAAGTCAAATGTGAGTTCAGCTGTACTCACAACCTTGTGGACAACCCCCTTTTGCTTGTTGCTTTGTTCTTCTAAACCAATATTGTTTGTACCATCTTCCTGATGTAGATTTAGATCATGATATCTAGCCCTAAACTCTGAACTGGTTCACATCCAAGGGTTACCATGGTAGGCTTTCATACCTTGGCCTTTTTGTGGCAAAAATTTCATGTGTCAGATGGAATAGGTGCTAAGGACATCAGATACAAAAACCACCAAAGGTGAAAAAGCTAAATCAGTGTTGCTAACTATCGCAGTTTAATTGCAGGCCTAGCAGTATTTATAAGTGTTCTGAATGCTCTAAAAGTCTCACAGATAACCTGTCAGCTTTCTTTTTTTGGCAGGCTTATTTATTTGTTTCAGATGTACACTTCTAGACTTCCTAAAAATAGGAATCCTAAGTACTAAACACAAAAGACATGTAAGAATACGACACAATACCCAAAGATGCTTCATAGCCTAAATGTGATGCTTTTCATCTGATGTCATAATTTCAAAGGTGTCGCTGTTGTTGGATCAAGAATATAGCATAAAATCTTATGGTTGTAGGGAAACAGCCTGACATAATTTTTTCATTGGATTCCTTAGAAACTGCTTTTACTCACTGAAAAGAACTTTGGATTTGGGGAAAATAAGAGTGCATCAACAAGGATCAAGTGATCAGAGCATTTTAACAACTTTTCACTAAAGCTGAACTCCTAATTTTGGAATGCATTTTATACATCATTTTCAACTGGCTTATTTCTTCAGCGTTCTGGCTTGGGCATTTATTTCTTAAGTCAAATTATTTTGCTGGTTTGAAATAAATTGAAACTCTAGGGAATTCCTTAGCACTGCATATGCATAAGGAATTTAGAAGCTGACAGTATACTTATGTTCTTTAAGCCATCAATTACAGTCTTCCTCAAATACAGTACTTACAGGTGTGACAGGAATATAGATAGGACAGCAGATGATACACTTGTTACAGCCTTCCATTCTACACTTAGTCTCAAGTGAGTTTCTCCACTAGTCTGTTATTAATCTGTATATCTCATGTCTGCACACCAGAGATTAGCTCCCTAAATTCAGAATCAGCTACCTTTCATCTGGAGATATAGACTATTTTGCTTTATGTGGTCCCATTGAAAGCCGTGAGTCACAGTGCACGTCAGTCTAAGGGAGAATTAGAGTTCTTCCCCTGCACACTGCCACTGCATTGACAGTGTTAACCACAAGCAGATGTTTCAGAAATATGTATAAGAAAAGAAAGGAATGCATGCTTCCTCTACCTATATTCACACTGTGGTGTAGCCAGATCCAAAGGAAGATGATGAAATAGCAAAATTAGATGAAGAACTGGGTTGTACTTTACCAGTGTCATCACAACATGCCTCAGGGTCCTCCATGGGGGACCTTCAACCCTTGAGAGCTGTAAGTATTAGCAGTGAAAGAGTAGTACATGGTGTGAGATGGTACATCTCTGAGTACCCTGTAAATTCATTAAAACCTGGTGCTTTCTGTACATTCTGAATATAGCAATTTTGATTTCCAAGCCCTTCATATTCTCTTTTTCCTGTCATAATGAGCTTCCACCACTGTCGTTAGAGAGGGCTGAGGTAAAATAATTGCTCAGCAATGTAATAATTAAACTACCCTTGTTCTTTGTCCCGTACTCTCCTGGTTTCAGCTGGGATAGAGTTAATTTTCTTCCTAGTAGCTGGTATAGTGCTCTGTTTTGGATTTAGTATGAGAATAATGTTGATAACACACTGATGTTTGCGTTGTTGCTAAGTAGTGCTTACACTAGTCAAGGACTTTTCAGCTTCTCATGCTCTACNGGAGCAGCTGCATGGTGCTCAGTTGCCAGCTGGGGTTAAACTACAGCACATCCTTACAGCACAGCCACTCCACTTGTTACTGTTGTTATATTTTATTTGAAAGAAGACCATTTTCTGTTTTAATTTCTTCATGGGGGCTAATTCAGCTGATCTGGGATGAGTCTTCCTGTAGCCCAAAGCCTTCTGATGTAAAGTTGTGTTCTCTCAGCGATAGGTGCAGCTCCATTGTAGAGCTCACAAATGTGTTATTTTCACTGGCACAGCATTTTGGACTAAAGATACTCGTTGTTGCCAATTTCACAGCTCTCCCATTCCAAACATGCATAGAGGGCATACAGACACACTGATCCATGGCAAGCTTTGGAGATGCTTTGCACAATGGCTCCTCAAGTACTCTACTGCAACAAACACAATGCAGTTAACAGTGAGAGAGCCCACATCGGCATTTTGTGACACATAGCGTAGGTGCAGGGTGATGTGGGACTTGTAAAACATGTCTGTGCCGAGAACAATCTGTGCCATGGTTTCATATTGGCCTTTAACAGGGAGATGAGCTGTGACACTGGAGCATTTCAAGTATGTGCAAACAAAAGACTCTATTTCAAACTCCTGCTAGAGGCCGCCTCCTTTTGGCCCAACTGACACTGGTCTTTTGGGTAGGGAGGGAAAGGTTCTGATACGATTTTGGAAATAGTTGTCAGTACTCAGATTTGATTGCAGAGACTACTGTGCGTCAACCATGCCAACCAATTGGACCTGTTAATCTCAGAGGAACTTTGTGCCCTTAATAGCCCCCACCTTCTGAGAAAATGTTTCCATGGTGTTGGGGGAAACCAGTAAGCAGCAACTCCTGCTTTCCCTCCACCTGTACCTCCTAAACGGTAGAAGGCTCCTTACTCCTTGCAGCTTTTCATTGGGAGCAGCCAGAGCCTTCCTAATTTCATGTTATCCAAACAATGACTTGTGAAGCACACAGCAGCAGACATGCTCTATTTTGTCTGTGGCAGGTTCTCCATGGGTACCCATAAAAGACCACCTTCATTTAAGCATGGCAGGATGAAAGGACTTCGCGTGCACTGTACACAAGAAGGCCAAATGGACCCAACCTCCTAACGGGTTTGGTTGTGTGCCAATCACATGTTCAAAGGCACAGCACCTTGAGTCCATCAGTGCAAGCTCAGTTTAGGGCTCTGAACTCTTTATGCAGCTAATCCAAGGATGCATGGCAGGACAAGAAGGAACTGTCAACACACTGGCTGTGGACTCTGCCATAGAAGCGATCCACCCAGCTTATGCTTAGAAAGGAGCAGTATATTTTGCTCTTAAGGTATTTGAAATAAATCCAGTCCCATGATTCAATTGCTTCCATAGCAACTTTTAGCAGAACTAGGGGCCTTGCATTCCAGGGCTGGTTAGTGGAAGAAAGGGCAGGAGGGAGCATTATGCAGATGAGTCCAGCTTTACTCCAAACCCCAAAAGAAGTGCTGCAAACATTTCTGAGACTGTAAGAGAGAAAGAAGGACCAGGAACAAATTCAATTGGATGATGCGATCCAAATTCTCCCCTTAGTGCCAATTACCAGACAAACAAAGCTGAGATAATTTTAAGGCTGAGAGTAACTTAAGGGTAAAAAACCCCCACATTACTGAGACATTATATATTACCTAAAACCCATCATTACAGAGTCAAGGAATTATCTTCAATAATTTCACTTAACCACAAAATAATTTCCTCAAATA
>WAAD01024998.1:0-51413 GCA_013389945.1 Fregata magnificens
AAAGCTACAGGCAATTCTGGAAGTCACATGCTTTCTGGTGGGATTTTTTTGCATTTCTGTTTTTGTATCTTGTACAAAAGGGTAGCCCTATTTCGGAAGTCAAGTTGCAGGAGGAAACAGCCAATAGAGAGGATCTTTGCTGTGTTTGTGAATTCCGGTTGAACCACAATGAGCACATTCTTCCTTCTCTCTTTTGTGTGTGTGTTTGGAGTTTTGTTCTCGTAGTAGTGAAAGTTAAACGGATAGAAAGGGATCAATGGGGACATTGTTGAACTGACCTCTGGTGACCATCTGAAAACAAACGAGGGCCAGTAGATGGACACTGCCCTAGCTAGCCATATCTGCAATGTACGATATCTATTTTCAGATGACTTATTCTATACTGGATTCTATACTGTTATTTTCTGCCCATAGTGTCATTAAAGAGTAAATGCCAGTGGGAAACTAAGCACTGTATCCTAAGAAAACAGCAGATAAATGTCTGAGGGGAAAAAGAACCAAAACAAAAATAGCAAAACAAAACAAACAAGGGATTTTGCATAGCAGCATATAATATGTCTGCAAAGCAGTGATAAAATGATAATTAGAGCTATGAAAAATTTAAATACAATTTAAAACAGATTGCTGTGAACGGTGTGCCAGTTTCAGCTGTCCCAAGCTGGTAACATGTCTGCATGAGGAAGGCAGGGGCTGAACAAATCCTAAACCTCAGTGCAAAATTCAATCAGTCCACAGATGGGTTGGTTACACAGGGCTGGCAGAACTATCATATTAAGCAGTTCTGTCTAACCCCATAGTCTGGAGCTAGTCCCAAGCTTCAACTATGTAAGACTTTGCTGCAATATGGAGCAAAAACTATGAAAATTGTTTTCAAAACTGGGATTCTTTTATACTAGGATGCATCCACTAATTTTTATCTTGATAATTTCCAAATTTTGCACAAGTCTCACTAACTTCAGTCTTTGAAAGGCTTAATTAAGTTGCCTCAAAATATTGTCATATGCCGTTTGAGACTTCAGCATTTAGATAGTCAGTGACAGCTAGACATGACATAGGACCTATGAGAGACAATCTTCTTCCAAAAAGGATAGCCTGATACAAGAGGAACAATACTGCACGCTCATGCTCTGGTAGCTGAATCACACCCTAAGGATAGAATTCAGATCACAAAGGAAAACACCTGTATTTAGGTATCTAGACACGCAAGATGTCACCTGGACACATAAGTTTGGTTAATCTCTCTTACGTTTCCTTTGACAGTAGTGACCAAATCTCAATTATTACATGGAGAGTTTAGACACATATTTAATGCCTGCACAACTCGATTTTGGTGTCTTGGTTTGAGAGATAAATCCTACCTCAAGNTTTGCATCTTAACTCAGATTCATTTGCCAAGTAGGTAAACAAGATTAATAATTTGGAGGTTTTTGTTTTGTGTTGTGGAAATGAAAAGAATTGTCTAATCATGTGAACCACTGTTAGTATCTAGCAAAAGCCTTTACTCATTCCTGTGGGTAAATCAGGTGACCAGGAGAAACAAAGGCTGCTAATGGACAGGCAGAGGAGAAGCTTCTCTCCTGAATCAGGAATCTACTATGGGTACTATAGTGTTTTGTCTCCTTATTTTCCATAATGTCACTTTCTCTTCTCAGAAAAGGAGAGAGCACAACAGAGAAGCAACTTTCCCTTCCCCCACGCCCAGGAGAAAAAAAAAAAAAGGAAAAGAGGTTGGGCTATTTTTTTAGAGAACATCTTTCCTTTCATTGTTCTATGTTCTCTTCTACGGAATGACCCTGGATGGCAAAAACAAAACACAAGACTAAAATGATTCTTTTATTCTCTTCTGTTGAACTCTAAACCCAATGGTGTTTTTGATTTAGGCTATAATCTGTATAAGGAGTGGTAAGATTTTTTATAGAAAATCCCAGGTAGTTCCCTCCCAGTTTTGCTTCTTCCTCTTTTTCTTAGCTGTCCTTTACTTATCATTAACAAGAAAACTGATATCAAGAGAGACACGCATTGTCTTCTATCACTTTAAATTTAAATATACGCAACCACAGCCTGGCTCCAATCCCACAAACTATCCAAAAGATATGACTCAAGTATATTATGTATCTTTCTATTTCTCAAACCCTTAACACAGCTTTTATATTTCATTTTTTTCTTCCACAGCTGATGATCCAGTGGCTCAGGGAAGGATGGTCACCACACAGAGACTTTCCTAACTTCACAGATATCTTGAAAACATCTGACAATGCCAACAAAAAGAATAATTGAAAAAATTGCCAGAAGGATGTGTTAAAATTTCTTGATTGAGGAATGGATTAAGCTATTTTTTTTAATCTAAATCTGAGCATATTTGTGTTCTGATGACTTAAAGACTACAAACACAGTCCCATAATCAGACAAAACAGGTCAGATTCCTCTCTCAGTTATACTGTTATACAGGACATCTGTATTGAATTCAGTAGATTTACAGGCAGACATAATCTCCACCATAGAATATTAAACCCCTAGATTAAATGTTCTTAGCATATTTCGAGTGCTTATGCATATTAGCAAATATAATATTTGTTTAATGTTTTCTTTTAATATCCATTTCAAATGCACCGTTTGGTACTTGGTATAATAAACTAAGTTTCAGCAATGAAAAGTACTCATACCTCCCTAACAGGAATAATGCCTATAGAAAATCTTTGAAAATAATGTCTTCTTTTCTTGAGCCCTGTGGTGGTTTGGCCAGCAAAGGACTGCTTTTCTGGGAAGAAGGAAGAACAGAGAAGAAGTATAACCTAAATTTGTGCTGTATATTTGCTACCATTTAAACCTTTCATGCAAAGGTGATTCAGATCAGTAGCATGCCTAAAAGGCATCACAGCGGAGTACTGAGAGTCCAACCACACTATCCTCTGAGCACAGAATCTATCCTTATGGTTTCTGTGGGTCAAAGTTAGAGGTGATTTTTAAGAGGAGGTTAATGACTCTTAATTTTCCTCCCGCTTCACCCCATATTTGGATCATTTAAAGTACTCTAAGTAAATATTAGGGTGTATTACTCTGTGTCTTTAGGAAAATCTATTCAGAGGAACCAGCCAATAGTAAATAAAAACATTATTGTTATTTATGTGCTGACACGGAGTCCAGTTCAGTCCTGTTTTAGGGATTTTATGTACACTTCAGGAAAAAGTCTTGTTTTCCATTGTCAGTAGTTCAGGCTAAACAAAGTGAGAAATCCCTGTTTCACAGAGAGGAAACAAAACATATTGTGAAGAAACTCTTCATTGAAGCAGCAATTAAGCCCAGACCACAGTCCATATAGGAGGTAAAATACCTCAACAACAGTCATCTTCCAACTAGAAAAAATCAGTGTGTTGCCACAAAACACTTCCTGCATAGCGACTTTGAGCATGAACTGATACCTCCTTTGAAGATTGATATGTGAACTTGTTGCTTATTTTCTTAATGATGGCAATAGAAATTGCAGGATGTGTCAGGTAGAAGATATACATGATTTAGTCTACTGTACCTTTGCCTATGTATTTGCTTTTTGCATACCAGTTTATCTCTCTCAGAGAGAGAGTATTCCAGACTTGCAACACATTAACATAGTTCTCCTGTACTGCTTTTATTTAATGTGCAGTATAGACAAGTGTTTCCTCTTCTGGGCCCAAACATGGAATTCCCCCAGAACTACCCTGATTTGAAGCCCAGGATGAACAAAATTCAAATGAAAGTCAAGAAACATAATGATTTCACCACTGTAATTTCCTGAGTCCTAGGAATGGCCTATATTTTCTGAAAGGTCACTTAGATTCAAGGTTTCAGGGTTGAGTAGTCTTCAGTGTTTGCTACCTAGTGGAATTTCCAACCTAGTTTTAGGTTTCTAGGTGAGCGAAGAAAATTCAACACCTGAAAATTAGTGGTCTGAAAAGTTTTGATTTTAACCATTATTTGAATACTGTGCTTGCCTTACTGTCACAGTGGGGAAAACCATTCATCACAACTTTTCATTATCTCTTCCATATGTAGATGAATAAGATGTAAAAGCATATGCAGTGACAACAGTAACATTGTGTGCCTGCAACTTTACGCTAATACCTACTTTTATTTGCTCACAATTCCAAATAAATCAGTGGAAAAAAACATTTTCTATGTTATAAGTGAGCATATATCTCAGACTTCTTGCAAATGTTAAATTCTAAGTATCACCCTCAAGTAATTAATATTTTATGTGAAAAAAAATCCACTATGATTTAGATTTTTTTTGTTTCTTAAACATGCCAATATAACAAAAGCAGAGAGATATCGAAAGCCTTCTTTACCAACTCCTCTACTGATCACCCAGAAGCAGACAAAATGGAATTCAAACTTCTCCCTAAGGAAGTATAGAAGCATTCAAAATCTCTCACTCTAGCTAGTAGTTTGTTATGCCAGAATGAAATCAGAAAACTGATTGAATTTATTTGCCCTTTCAAGGACATGTTCCTGCACACAGCATGATCTGTGACCTGTAGTAAATCAAGCATGCATAACTATGAACTAACTTGCTACTTTTGTATGCTGCCTCCCTCCAATTAAACAGCTGTATGGCTTATCTCAGTAAATATCACCCATCAACCAGCAGTTGCTATCCTGCTTTTTCTTTTAGCTAGAAAAAAAACCCTGGACAGTAAATTACATTACTGTGTTTTCCTGGGTAAAATACATTTTTGCATTAGTTTCTCCTTAGCTATTTCTTTCCTGGTTAAAATACATTTTTGCATTACTTTCTCCTTAGCTATTTCTTTCCTGGTTAATCTTCCTATAGTACTGCATTTCTTATGAAACAGAGAGCACTTACTGGCCATTGAATGAAGCAGATCTGGAGGCTGGACTGGACACAATGAATAAGGAACAGTTAGGATAAAATAGGTCCTGATCTGCCTCCATGCTGTTTTTGCACCAGCCAGAACTAACACTGGAAGAAGGAGGCAGGAATCCAAAAGGGGGTGGGGAGGAGTGGACATGTTATTAAAGAGTGTTTTGATGCTTACATATATGGAGCAAAATTATATTTGTGCAGGTACCTGTATTTTTTACCATTTCCTGCTTTTTAAGTGCACTACCTTCCAACATGAACATTTGTTTAAAGTTGCTTCATTCTCTATAGATTTGAACAACGATACGCTGCACTTCAAATCTCCAAAGCGTGTCACAAATACTATTCTGCAACTTCAGAAGAGAATGGGGAAAAAAAGAGAATACCGCATCTAAAAGTTGAAGAGGAGTGGAATTTGGGAAAAGAAAATAAAGGGAAACTTTATCCAGGAATCTCAGCAGAATTAAATGTCAGGCACATTCTTCACAAGTATTGCTTGCATGTTTGAAGGCCATTACAGTCAAAATAGGACATTCAAATCTTGTCCTTATTTATATAGTACTGGAGTGTATGAACCCTGAAAGCATTAGTTCAAGGCCAACAAACCTCTCAGTGGTTTGTGTTTGAATTTGATTTATGTATACAAGAAAAAGTTTATTTCTTCTACGAAAACATGTGAGAGGTTTCTCAGAGGGCTTCCTATGACCAGGGCACTCTAGGCCACCGTGGCATCATCTGTAAACGCCTGTACTGCAGATGCCTGCTTTAGCAACATTCCACAACATGCACTTTTGCATAAGCACTTTTGCAAAACTGAAATGTTTACTCACGTCCAAAGGCAGCTATAAAAAATTCTCTGAGAAAAGTGAAAAAGGACAGTGGAATCTGGTAGATGGATGTGAACACACAAAATGCTAATATAACAAACAATCATAAACAGGATGGGATGGATTTTGCTCAGTTGAGTTTTCTCCTCAACATCTATGAAAAAAAGAGACAATGTTTTTTACAACTTTTAGTAGTCCTGTTGAGCGTGACAAGGAGGTCTGACTTTGGCAGTGCCAGAGCCCAGGTTAAGGGGCTCCCTTTTTTCTCCATCTCCCCTCCTAGTGCAACAGTGGCAGCAACAATTCAGAGCTTTGCCAAGCTGCTTCTGTTTTCTGCTCTCCCTCACACAAGCAAACTTGTTATTACCTTCTAAGGATCACGCATGAGAAAGAGGTGTGCCCGCCTCTCACACTGTTCTAGGGCTCTGAGCTGCCTGTGCACATTACTTGGACTGTGCTTGGTGCTTGGGCAGCTCTTCCCCTTATCCCCCAGGAAAAGCAGGGGCATCAGAAGACTGTCCCCGCAGCTGCAGGCTGTTAGCTGGGTTATGCTGAACAGGGTAAAATTCATCTTAGTGCAGGGAAGCATTGCACACCTAAACAGAGCTGCAAGACTGAAGAAGTGAAAAGCAGACACAAGGTGAGGTATTATGCTAAGTGTTGAAAAATTTTGATTTGTGTCCAGAGAAATGAGCCTTAGAAAGGTTTGGCAGTGTGGAGAAAAGGAGAGAAATGCATGTTTCTTTTCATTTTCTCCCGCAGTAGAGGGTGAGAGAGAAGTAGGGTCAGGAGATGAGCTGGTGAAAGGGGAAAAGTTATTCCTTCAAACTCAGCTCTACAACTGGCATCAGGCCCAAAACCTGTGAGAGTGCTTGTTTTTCTAGGTCTCATCATCTTGCTGGCAGGTGAAGGGCAGTCAGAGCTGCCACGTGTCGCAAATAACACATGGCACCTGAGCATCTGTCATGCCTCCTCACATCCCAGGTAGAAGGTCACTTGCTGTACTCCTGGGGAGCACTATTTGTCTCACAGGAACGTGCCGCAGGCTGAAGTCAAACAATCACAGGCTCCAGACTGAGCTGACTGTTGTTAATAATTCCTTGTAGTTCACAACCTTTGTAACCAGCCCGGGCTTCATTTCCCTAAGCAAGTCAGCAGGCAGCTATCAGGAGATGTGCGAAAACAGAGATAAACCAAATATATTATTAAACAAATAGCCACAGGCTTAGGAAATGTAGACCTTTCAAGCTTTAAAGGGTACATGCTCAGGTTCGCATTGCAATTCAGGACCTTGTGCAGTACTGACTGGCGTGGCGGGTGTACAGAGCATGGCGTGCTGGAATCCCTCCAGCTTCACCCAGTGCTCAGCAGCAACCAATTGAGCTCAGAAAAAGCAGTGTATCTGATGCGGCTTCTCAGAATAACTGGATCCATACAAGCGAAGCGATCCTGAGAAGATGCCCTCAGCCATCAGTAAAACTGAAAAACCTGGAAAACCAGGAAAATGCTTACTGTACTAATCTGGGACCCATTGGGAGAGTGAAAGAAGATCAAATCTTTTGGGATTCATCCTAAAAGACACCATGACGCTCTTTTCTTAAGAGGCTTTCATCTGCTGTGGGAAAAAAAGCCATAAACAACAAAAAACAAGTTGCTCCCATTGGGTCAACTTGATTGCTACCTCTGCTCACTCTGTTTTCAGTGAGGTGGGCTGTAGCTCTAGCCACTGAGCAATAGAAAAGAATGAATGTATTAATTGCTAAGCTGTATTAAGAATTTAAGTAAACGATAAATTCGGAATTTCCTTTAATGGTTTATTTACTATACTTACAGTAATGTTTTGAACTATGTACTGAACTTTTAGATCTGTCATAAGACTTTTCTTACCTTGCCTGGAGACACAGAACATGTCAGCCTACTGCCGTGAGCTGTTTTGCTGTGCAGTGTTGGGGATTTACTCACTCTCACTCAAATCGGCACAGACGGGATTGCGCTTACAGGACAATTTTGGTTTCAGTAAGCAAGAACAAAAGTTTCAGTTAGGAAACAAATTCAGGTTTCCTAGGGTGAGATGAATTTCACCCCATGAAATCTTCTTAAAGCCAATGAAAAGCTTAATATTCCTGTGCCTTAAAAAGAACAAAGATGAATTATGAGATTTGCAGTAAGAGTGGCAATAGTACTTGCGACGTAGCACCTGTGGAGACATAAGGACAAGGTGTACAGAAAGCTGATATATTCAGAAAATATGAACAAGCTTTTAGACATCAAAGCACCTCTTCAGTCAGAAGAACTTTTCTGGAATTTTTTACACACTGAGATGTGTTTGCTGAACTCTGACACAGGAGATACCATACAGAGAGATTTCTGTGAAAACTGTCGCAGACTGACCAGAACTACATAGGAGATGCCATTCTCTCAGTGGACTCTCCAGTGGGATTTTGACTATGGCAGAGATGGGGCAATGCACATGTGACAGTATTTTTGAGCTCTAAATATTAGCTTTGCCCCAGTGTAACTTGTATTTTTGCCTGATGGTCTATAGCTTTGGGGCTTCAGGAGAGGTTACAGAACAGCTTTAGTCAAATAGTAATGCAAGGGTGGCAGAGCAACTTAAGCAATAACAGTTCATTAACTAGCTGGAGTCACCCTGCTACTCTGACCTCTTTGGTAACCAAACAACTCTGGATAGTTTGAAAGCTTCACTGCACAGCTACACTTACACAAACTAAGTTGCCCCAAATGGTGTAGTGCAAGTGTGCTAAATCAAGTTAAATCTTCAGCTCTGTGAGTGGGTATCGTACATGACACTGGACAACTTCAATTTAGTAGTAATAGACACATTAGTTCATCCCAAAACACCACCTAACTTGACTTTAAAATTAAAGTAACTAGAGAAAAGAGAAGTCTCAAAAGAAAAAAAAGCTCAGCAGAAGGAACTGTGCCATTCCTTATAAACCCTTATTGCTTCAACAAACTCCAAGCTGTTTGTTTCATTAAAATAAGGTCTGTTTCATTAAAAAAGACCTGTTGATTAGCTAGGCTCAGAGTCATCTAACTTAACTTAACTTTAAATGTCTAAAAGATGGATATTTCAGTCTGAGCTAGTTATTTTAGCTATTCCTTATAGTCAGAAGCTAGCAACAAGGTGATTCATGTGACCTGTCTTTCAATCACTATCTGAACATGAGATGAATCTGCCTTTGTCTATTTCTCCTCATTGACTATAAAGAGAGTTTAGGGTGAACAGTTCAGTCTTAGATGTTTAAGTTTTAGATGTGTAAGTTATGTGTAAGTTATTAAGACCAAATCTTATCCTTCCTCCATCTTCCTGCCAATATAATTTCTTTCATTACATTTTCTTCTGTATTCACTCTGTCTCAGCAGTAAAATTTCCTCAACCTATCTTGGGAATTGATTCCACAGCAAGGCAGATTAGAAGTCATGTAGCTTACCTTGATACTCAGTAATATCAAATTGCCTCCAAAGATTATCTCCAGAAACAAGTGTCTTAAAACATTCAGCTGTCACTGACTTTCCCTGGTTCTCTCCTTTTCTTTTCTTTCTTTTTTAGTCTCCTTTTCCATGCAATTGTTGTGTAATAGGACTTCTAAAAGTTTAAATTAAGACATGCATGTAAAGATTGGAGAAATGGATGATGATAGCAACAAAGATTTCAGTAGCACAATAAATGCAGTAAATAACTTGTTAATTTTCTCACCTCTCTCCTTGAGCCTTGGCTTTAGTATGTGGGAGCTTGTTCTAGGGATGAAAGAGGAGCTCAGTTCTCTTGCGTTGAATCTTTGAGTTTTATATTTTGTTTGACCAAGAAGCCAAGGCAGTGGCTACTTTGGAAGCGTTAAAATAGCAGAAAACTTGAACAAGAGAGTATGCATAGTAAATAAAATGGTTTATTTTCACACAGTCCGTGGTGATCTAGAAAATCATTACTAGTGACATTTGTTGAAAAAATTCCCACTAACAACACTTACTGGACTGCCTGACTTCTGGCCTTATTTTACAAATCAATGTAACACAAAACAGTACAGAGCAAGCAACTTCATCAAACATATTTTTCCCTCTGTTGTTACTGCTACCTTAATGTAAAAGCTCAAAATACATAGTCAGAAATGTAAATAGCATTCTTCAGTTTTACCGCATTTGCTTTTTGGCAATTATGTTAATTTATTATATGTGAAACATATTGTATTTATTATATGTGTGTACTGTATAACTTGCCACATTTCTGTACAGCATGTGTTACTGTAAGATTCGTTAATGGCACAGTAATTACTGTGTTTTTCTGAGTTGGGTTGTCATAACCTGTCTGAGCTCTACAGAAAGACTGGCTAATACAAGTTCCCATTGGGAAAACAAACAGAAAGGAAGACAAAAAAGAAAACCAAACTGTAACAACAGAAAATTATGACTGTCATTCCAAAATTACTTATAAAACATCAGAAAAAATAGAAATCAATGTAAAAATATTGCATTATCTACAGGGAAATTTTGCTGGATTTTTTGTTCTGTTTCCAGTCTGCTTAGCCCAATTCTCAGCAAGAACTACTGCAAACCTTAAACAGGATCCCACAAAGTTTGTTCTTGGATGTATTAACCTAGAAAGCAAATAAAATGCGGACTCATTTGAAGTGTGTAGAAAACCTGCTGGGAAAACTGCAGGTTGCTGAGGAATCTGACAAGGACTGTAGTGCTCTGTGGTATATTCCCACCGTCTTCTGTGCTGGACAGAAGATGATGGTTCTGCTTCACAGTAAATTTTGAGGTTTGGAATTTACAGGGTTGAAACAAAATATTTGGAACACAGTTGCAAAATGCAGTTGTACCAAAACTTAGGTCAAAGGCTTTTTATTCAGAAATCTCATTGAAAGCATCTTCAAAATCTGTTCAGCTCCATTAACGATTCAGCTTAAATAAAACATCTTTCAAGAAAAATACATTTTGTCTAAAACTGCCTGACCAACTCTGCCCTGTGTTTAGAGAGGCCATTTAAAAATAGGTTTAAAGGCATTTTTAGAATTGCAGATTAGGGGAAATCTATTTACTTGAGAAGTGTAGATCCATAAATAATGCTGAACTTCTATCTTCATCTAGCAACAACTGGTATTTCTGACAAGTTGCAATTACTTTTCAAGGACAAAAGCTGCATGTGACTTTTCAGGACAAACCCTTCAATTCCTGCTCAGAACTCAGCAACCTTTCTGTTACTGACCTCTGCTACAGAGCTATCTGCTTTTTTTTTTTTTTTCAGCTACCTGACCTTTTGCAGAAAAAATAATAATCCTAACAAACAAGAAATGTACTACAAACAGAATAGCTTATAGATCTGCCCGCAAAGCAGCTCTCTGCTATCAGTTTGTGTCTCTGCTGTTTACTTGTAGTCTCCCTGTTCTCCTCTGCCTGCCATCATCTGTGTTAATTACTTTGTAGTGTTATGTTTCCAGAAAAATTCTTCTCTGGACAATATCCTTGTATTTTTACATATCTGAAGACACTCTTGCTCACAGTTAGAGCGTTATTAATAACAGAGAGGACTTGACATACTCACCAGGATTTCAAACTGGCCTTGCAGAGAAATGGGGCTTGTCTCTGGGGCATATTTACAAGGAGCAAAAAATGTAAAAATTTCTGAGTTGAGTTAGATTCTTTTGTGAAACCCCAGTTCTCAAAAAACAGATTGCAGAGTGAATGAAGAGAGATACACATTTCTGCCTCTGACAGTACTAACCAGGCAGCTCTAGTTTATACACAGTGTTCATTAGGTCACTTGAAAAAGACATGACCATGAAAACCTCTACTCACATTGTAAATTTTTCATACTAAGCCATTCTCTCATAGTTTGTGCTAGTTCAGACCAACAAAACTATAGGTGGCTTTGCTAAATATAAGCAATCAGGATATGAAGCCATAGTGCTAAGGAATTATCTCGAATGTCTTTGGGTCAAAAATAAGAAGACCATGTAAGACTGAAGATAAATTGTCCACTCTATGAACCTTCCATCAAGGTTTGACACCAGGTTTCTTAGCCACAACTAAATAAGATTGCATACTTCTTTAAGTAAGAAAGTGCACTGTGAGTGCTTGTGAGAGATTGTGGAAAAGGCTGATTTTAAGAAATTCATTTTAGTGGATTAAATAGCTCCACCTGAAAATAATTTCAGATTCAGACTAACAGGAGTTAAAGAAACTATCTTCTCAGCCAGTGCGTGTTTGAATTTAGGAAGCCTAAAACACTTTTTTCCATGCTATTATCAGACCTTAAAGGTATTAAAAGTACAAAAATCCTTCAGATGACTTTTCCCTGCTAAATGGCTTCTTGTTCTGAGGTACCTGGACACAGGTCTGGTTTTCAGCTCATTATCTGTTCAGCCCTCTGTGAAAATCAGGCCTGAGTGGTGTTTTATGTGTTAAAGTCTCCCTAGGAGAAATGCAGGCCATGAGGAAAGCATGGCTGACAGATATTTGAAATTCACTTTAGGTATGCCCTTGCAAGCAAATCCCAGGGGACAGGATCTTCCAGATACACAACATACCAGCCATTGGACTGCCATGGGGTCATTCAAACCCATGGCATGTGAGAACAAGAAAGAATGATCAATAATCCAGGCAGTGCCAATTTGGAATTATTGAAAGGTCTCAAATACCAGGTATTTTAAATCTTTTGGACCTGACAAAGCAGAATTCCCCAAAACTTTGTTTTCTGGTAAATTTTCAATATATTCTAATTAGAGAAGAGGTATTGTTAGGTGATAACTCAAGAAATATTCAGGGAAGGAGCGCAGTGTTTGAACTGGATTGATTAATTTAATTGACAACACAGAAGTAATTTAAAAAAATAATAAATCTACTTTTTCTGACAGACAAGTTCCTACCCTTAAGTCAATTTTATGCGCAGCCTACACATGTGATTTCAGAAGGAAGGTTTTTGTGTGCTACCTTAGGATGTAATTCTCTGAAAGAAAGAGGTATGCAAATGTAAAAAAAAAATCTGTATTACAGATAAGTATACCTGTCATATCTTTCTTTATTCCAGTCTGAGAATCTTTAAAAGCACTTGAGAGTGGTTAATATTTTGTCTCCACTGACCTGTGCTGAGCTTGCTCAAGATTTATGATCAAATATAATGTTTTTCAGAATCAATAGTTTGCTGGTCAGGAAGGATTTCCTCAAGCACGTACAGCTAGGAAGCTGCCTGAAGATGCTGAACACTTTCCTGCTCTGCAGCAAAGGGCCATGGGGGATTCTATCATAAGGTCAATTACTTATGGGTGGATGGAGTTTTCAGGTCTTTTGCACAATTACTTTGGTCATCATTTTCTGTAACCAGGAAGGAACAGGAAATCAAAATGTCTCAGTAAGCTTATTCAACGTTGGGGTCAAATTCCTATTATAAATTGTAACTCTGTTTGCTTCAAGAAAGCAATGTTGATTTACCTCAGCTGAGTATACACTGGTAGATGGGTTTTCTATCTCCTTGCTCTCGCTTTTCAGATACCGTGTGGTAGAAAAACATAGCATTTCATATTATCTTTGGAATTTGTTGAGGGATTTACAATTTCCATAGAAATCTTTACTGCTAGACTGTACCGCTATTTGCTTATTGCTATTCATTTGCCAAATAAGATTCAGCCACTGGTTGGAACCACAGGGGCGGGGTGCCCAGGAGGTCCGCGGGTGGCAGAGGGGAGCAAGACAGCAGCAGGGCAACAGTGTGAGACTTCCCCTGTCCTCCAAATGGCAATGCTGACTGGGAAGAAGCATGGCTGTGGTTGTCTCCTCATGGAGGAAGGCAATGGACTCAAAGGGGAACCATGGTGAATAATCTCTTCTGCCTTCACTCAGATGAAATGCTTTTCTAATAAGATGTTGACTGGGCCACTCAAGAGCATTAGTACCAGCTATTTAATATATGCTTTCTGAGATGAATTTTAAAAGTTGTCAAGCACCTAATTTCTGTTGAAATCATGTTGTATGTTAATGTTTTTTACAACATCTCATTCATTCATGTGAGTAGATACCTCACTGTGGAATGGACACTATCTCCAAAGAACCCAAAGAGAATGTTCTGGGGATTCAGTACGGCTCTCCGTACTATATCTACTAGCACAGCTGTACTGAAGGGATAATGAAATAGCTACCAGGAGGAAATAAGCCATTAGGAGAAACAATAAAAGGGATAAGCAATGCATAAATCCAGAGAAAAAGAAGGTAAATTGAAATCCAGGCAATAAGAAAAAAATATCACTTAATCATTCAATTAAATGAGAATTCAGTGGGCAAATGAACTTTTTATTGCTTCCTGAGATGGTATAACATATAAGTTGAGTAAGCCTCCTCAGAAGGTGACAAAATGCAGGCTCTGCATTTATGGATGCTAAACACGCTAATAACTGTCTGTTTTCCCAGACTTAGATTCTAATACATCCACAAAGAGAAGCATTTCTCTGGCTCAGCCATTTGCAAAGTGTACATCTAGATGAAAGCAGTACAACATTAATGTCTACAAAAGGCATTAACAGAAAATTCAGACATGGGGCAGAGATTTTGGATTCTCTGAATAAACATCCTACTGCAATCTGAAACCATGGAATGTTAGATATTCTCTCTCCTGCATCAGAAGCATCAGAAGCAGGGGAAGAAAAAAATGGGTTCCTCCATCTAGTAACTCTCTGTGTTTGTCCTTATCTTCTTCCGTATTTGTACTTTGGCTCTTTTTTCTCAGAATTCCTGACCTACTCACAGCTCTTAACTGACCTATTCCAAAGCTCAACTTTATTTCTTTACAGGAGATAGTATTGTAGGACTGTCAAATTTAGTAGGCGGATTTTTTGTTCTACCTTGACTGTACTAGATTAGATGCTGGACTGTCGTCTACTCATTGCTCCTTACTGCTTAGTTTTGAACACATAGTCAACCTTCACATTATTTTTAGGAACTGGCATTGATTTTTTTTTTTTTTAAATGCTTTCCGACTTGCTATTTTTTCAGTACTCAGCTGGTCCTATGCATTCTCCGTGAGCTGTTTTGTTACGTATGAATGTATACTATGATATCTGCCTTAAACAAAAGAAGGATTTCACTTGTCTGATTTTTAATCATCTCATGTCTTTTCGTTTTTGTTTGTCTTGCACACTCTGAATTCCCGCTACAGTCAAACCTGGGGTATAATGAATGAAAGATTGGCCCTTACTAATTATGTCTCAAATTGGCTTTTGTATAATAAACCACTGAATATTATTGAAATTAACAGTTCTACTCAGGATTAAAATTTACCAGATAATGAATACTTTCCAGTCTTCTCAAGTTTGCCTATTTCTCTAATTTGTGATTCTATCGATAGGTCTATCTTGCTGCATCATTTCACGATTCTTGTATTTCTTGTTTGTCTGCATTTTATTTGTTGTTTAGTATGCTAATTAACCTTCCTTAGTGCTTGCTTTCGAAGCAAGTGCTAGTGTTTATAAAAAGGAAAAGAAAGAGAGATGGAGAGTCTCCTTTCCAGGCCTGGGCATTGTTGTCCCCTCAGTGCTCTGTCCTTGCTCTGTTCTGTTTGTGTTTGTTTGTGAAGTTCAGTTTTTCCCCTCACCAGATGGTCTTCTGCGTCACGTGACATCTGCATCACGTTTACAGGTGCAGGCTACATGTGTGCCAAGTATCCAGGTAGCTGCCAGTTATATATTAAAGCTTTGAGTGTTATTAGCAACTTTAATTAACAGCATGTGAATCTTGTACTCACATGTCATCTAGTTTGACCAGTTAGCTGAAACCCTTAGCCGCATTACAAACTAACAGCACCCGAGAGAACATGCTATGCCAAAGCATTTCTGATTTGTGAAAGAAACAACCTTTACAGACTTATAATTAAATATTGGTGAGATACGTTTCCATCATCAACTAACAACTAGTGAACTGTCCATTTAACCAAAAAGGTACTGATTTAAATGAAAGGCAGTTGTACGGTTTATTTGCATGGACACTGATCTAATTCAAATGGGTGTTGAGCTGTTTCATCTGAACAAGCACGAACAACTTTCCAGTAATACAGACAGCTGAGGTATAGTGAGGTTATTTTCCCTAAAGGAGAAACGATTAATGACATCACTAAAATAAATATTTTCTGGAATTTCTGACAGGAAGCATCTTTTATATCCTATTATATTCTCTTATAAGGGGACTGGTTTTTCCCAAAGTTTCACTAAGATTAATAAAATAAGTCTGACATTTATGTGTTACAGAGATTCCCAGAAATCTCTGAATACCCAAATGTATATCACCTTTCCTCCACTAAATTACTTGGATTGTGTTAAAAGCAAATAATAGAGTAATTAAAGAAAATAAAGATGATAAGGTAATGGAAATCCCCTTGTTACTTAAAATATCTGATTGGGGAACTGAAATATTCTAGAAAACTTTGTGTGTTCCCTCTGCTGATATACATGATTAAGTGCCCTTCGATGATGCATGAAAGTGAGCAGCCAGTGATGTGAAGTCTTACAGGCATCTCGTGCCTTTTCCTGGGAAGCTCTGTGAGGAGGGGTCAGGGAGCCTGGGGATTTAGGCTCTCCAGTTTCTCATGTTGGCTCTCACCGATGGGAAGAGGCAGGTCTGTAAGTCGTTGGGTGGAGGATGGCTTCCCCAGGCCCTGCTGACCCGGCTGCTCCAGGGAAGGTTAAGCCCAAGCTGTGCAATGGCTTTTCCCTACATTTGCCCTGAGACTTCTCCTCTGCCCCAATTCCATACGCTTTATCTTTTCTCCAGAGAGCCATTCCTTACTCCTTCTGGGCCTGATCCCAGAAGCACTGGGATGACAAGAAATCACAGAAGAGAGTTGTACTAATTTTAGTAGCTTGGGAACAGCTCCTGTGGAAATCAGAGAGAACAAGCCCCTAAAATACCTAAAGAAAAAGATGAAAAAAGCTACAGATAAAGTTGTATTTCAGATCAAATTAAATAGGAGTATTTATTGTTACTGTAATTCATTTCAATCATGTTAGGATTTAACTTTAGTTTTCTTGAGTATTTCTAGCAACCAGTGAGATATTTGAGTGAACAGAAAGCATTTTGATTACTTCACCATAAGATCTTTTCAAAACTTGTGGAGTTATATTTTGTCTTTATGTTCCTAAAAGGAATTCAGTAGAGAAAAAGTCTCTTTAGCACTAGGATGCACTAAGATCCAAGCATTATATGGTTTTTGTTTAATATTTTCCTTCCCTAGTCTTTGGGTTTTCACCCTTCCTGGCAGAAATGAATAATTTGATTCCCTGTGTAAGTGTCATGTACTTACTAATAACTCAGAAAGGAAAAATGCATCAAAGAGATCTCTTTACTAAGGTGGCTTGTGTTGCAGTACATGTAAAGGGGTTTAGGTAACCAAAAAGTAAATCACGATAATGATCTCTCAGTCTGTTCTGTCAAATATGCACACTTGCACATACACGCACACATATATACAAATATTTATGTATGTATTTTTAAAAATTTTTACAGAAAATTGTTTTATATTTGTAGATCACTTAAAATGACCTTTCTGTGTATGAAGATCTCACTGAAGTTAAACTGCCCTGTAGAAATTGATTTTTCTTCTTGTGGTTGTTCCTTTCTTACCCAAGGAAGGTGTGGCCAACCTTCCAGACCCAACAAACCACATACTTAAGTCTTCACCTAGCAGAGAATTGTACCTCATCTTTTGAGGCAAAAGATGGCAGAGATTACCCACCAGCCCACTTTTTCACTGTGGAGGGCAGGAGGAGCAACCATGAGGACTTTGGATGGTTTGCCAGTGCCTGCCAAAGCTGATATTCCCAGACACGGTTGTGCCTGTACTGCAACACCGCTGCTTTCTTCCATCCACACGTGCCATCTGGAGGACTCATACGTAAGATCTCCTGAAAGTCCCTCTGCCTACACAGTAGGGACTTCTCATATTCCCTGGAGCTCAGGAGTACCTCATGGTGGTGACCATGCGGTGACCTTGGATCCAGTTCATGTGTAAGAAGACTCTGAAATGATTCTTTATTCAGTAGGTTTTGGTGTAGAGGGCAGAGATAAAGGGTAATGCTTTCACAGTGACATCTGTTGCTGAGCAGGTGGGCTGTTGTCTTCTGCACTATTTGGAGCTGTTTCTGGGTGTGTAGTCTTCATTTCTATGCTTCAAAGCACTGCCATTATTTTATTTGTCCATTAACTGAAACTGGAAGAAAAGAAATTACATGTAAATGTTCACTAAACACCGGGGAGTCTCTCTGTGCCAGACCAATCCAGTCTGATGGAATACCTGCCCACTGAGTTTTTATTCTCCAGCAGTGGCAGATCTCACCTAGCTTTGCTGATCATACTGATCCCTCTGAAATGGAGTACCTGCCACCATAAACACCAATATTATATTTTTCCCCCTCCTCCTGCACTCCACAATGAGCCAGAAGTGGGGTCCCAGAAACAAAGAGAAAGGCCTTAGCATTTGTATTTGCAATCATCTTTCCTTCTGACAGAAATGTTTGATCTTATAGTAACAAAGGCAGCTTCAAACATAGGATAGGTTAAGGTGGGAGGGGTACCAAAACCAGAGAGGAATGAGTAAGAGGGCGTGAGCATATGTGCAGAGGAGAGATATTTAGAGTCACTTCTGCGACATTTATCATTTCATGCCTGTTAACAAATTTATGCTTACAATACCCCCACAGATTAGGAAGTATTCATCTGTGTGTGTGAGAAACAAGGAGAAAAAAATAAAAGAAAGAGACAGAATTCTCAGGGAGCTCCCAAAGGATCGAATGTATGCTGTTACTTAAGCCATGTAATATCATATTCACCCACGTCATCAGAGACAGGCGCATCTTCTTTATGATGTAACAGAACTCTGCATTCATTGAGACTAACCCTGACTCCAAACCCACAAAGCTATGCCTTGGCTATAAATCATTACTCCAAAATAAAAGAAATATATATCTCAGTATTTATTTGCAAATAAGTCATGGAAGTTAATGGGGAAATAAATGCTATTTAAGCTTGGGAATAAACTTACTGAAACTGTGAACTGGTCCAGTGCTTCATCTGTAACTGAAGTAGCAAATCGTATCTCTGTATTCAGAGCCATTCATTATTGAATGGTTGTTGCTTCTAGGTCAGGCTTTATCAAGATAGTAATATTTAATTAGATGAAGACCTAGAACTTTGAGAGGGAAACCCCCCTGAACTATTCTGATCCTGTGGTTGGCATAAATGCTTCTTCAGTCTCTGAACCCCACTGTGAATCTATCCACATTTGAAAGTGGTGTGGACACCTGGTTATCTGAGAGAACAGATCTGCCAAAGAAACAGGATTTGATCAGAATATGCCAGTTTTCCAAAATCCAATCACATCACAGGAGAATACAATTTTGGATAAAAAGAGGAGGGGAGTAAGCTGAGGGTAGAGTTTCTGGTCAGACTGGGAAGACCCACTCCAGAATTGTCCTTGTTGGTACCTCTCTGGTGAGCAAGAGAGCGAGAAAACACGGGCTTGAATTTTTATCTCTTGCATCCCAGATAATGCCCTTACCTTAGACATACTTCCCCCCTACCCTGCCCCAAATACTTTGAAATGGTTTGGTTTCATAATGACATGGAAATTGAATATTTTTGTAATCTCAAAATATTTAACGGGTCAGACAGTTCATTCCCTGCTTGGCCCTCTTGTACCTGTGTCTTAATCAAGCTCTGTCCATAATTTATCTAGAAATAATGCACACAGAAAGAGCCAGCAAGCACAGTCAGTAAAAAGGTAAACAAGCTAACTGCCCTGTCAAGCGATCAGTTTATTTTCATAGTGAACAGGGTATAAATAAACCCTAACTTACCTATGTAATGCTTATATACCATCTTTTGTCTTTAGAGATGAAGCATTTTGTAAGTAGTAAGCTTTAATTCAGGATGCCATTTAAGCACCTTCTTACGTGCTGCTGCTTATGTGTTCTTCTGAAAAGGGCTTAAATGAAACACTTGTTTAAGTGTTTTCCTAATTAGAGGCTAATTGATGAAACCTCCTGACTTTCCTGTGAAGGGATATTTTTCAGATGGGAAAACAGAAGCCAGATGAGTTGTCTACCCAAAGACTGCACAGAGAGTTACAGACAGAGCAAGGATTTGAGCACCTATCACCTCTCTCCAGACAGTACTGTTTTCTTAAGATCTATGCAGCCTTATTTCATGTATTTATACCATGTTCACAGGCTAACTGGTAGAGTTGCATCACAGGCTTTGAGGTCAGGAAGTGTGGTAGACTACAAGGGTACATGCTGACAACTTTTGAAACATTCTCTAAATGTCTCTTATGGGTCAGGACACAGGAGAATAATTGAGAACCTGGATACTATTTTATTGACACCTTTTCTTTGCAATTCTCAGACCTTGTAAATCACTCAAAAGAATCCCCATTTCTGCACATCAGACAAAGAGAAAAGGAGAAGCATTTTCTTTGACAGAGAAGGTCAAGGATGTTTTTCACTTTCATCTACAATTCTGGCAGCCAAGGGAAATCCAGATTCATGAACAAGGAAAATGATTCCTACGGTCGATTAATCTATTGCTTTAATTCCCTTCAGAGTGATTGCTGTGATCCCCAGGTGTTTTTACCCTGAGCAGTGACTGCCTGTCTTAGTCTTTGATGACAGTCTGACAAATTCCTTATGGACATGTGCTCACTAACACACATGTTAATGCATCAGCCACACAGCAAAATATGCTAGGTTAACTAAAAGCCTATATATTATTGGTGTGTAAGTGCTAATGCCATGGTTCTGTAAATGGAGCAGGGTCATTGTTGTAGCTGTGTATGAAGAAAATTGTACCTTAACAAAGTATTTTCTTCAAAATATTTCATTTCATGCTATACTTCTGTCTTTGACAGCAGCACTCTTTCTGAATAAAGCAGGGACTTCTGCAATGAATTTGTAGGCACATTTATCAAAACCTAGCAACACCACAGTACTAATTTGGGATTCAGCACTTTACCAAATGTTCTGGAAAGCAGCAGCAGGAGATGTTCCCAATTTGTGAATGAATTCAGTGCTCAGAGAAGTGAATGAGCCAAGAATAGCCTGGACAGAGGGAGGTGTGTGGCTCCTCACCCAGCTTTCCCTCTTCTCCACAAGACAACACTTTCTCAAAGTTGGACCCATGAATTTTGAGGGCTGGTTTCAGAAACAAATTCTTTCCTAAGCAAAAATGTCTTATGTGGAAAGTAGGGTCTGAAATGGTTAGCCTCGAAGGAATATTTGCTTTAATCAAACATATTTGATTAAAGAGTATCCAGCAGAATATCTATGGCATAAAAGTTCCTGAATCTGCCTTCTTACACAGTAGAGACATCTTCCTTTTGATTTTGTCCTTTTCTCAGCATCAGAGAGAGTAAACTAATCCTTTCCACTCACTGGCACAGATTCTGGCTCTGTTCTTTCCCAGCTGTGCACCAAGCTTCCTACTTCACCTTTTTACCGCTGTAGCATTTGTGTTCAGCTTTTTCTTACATTCCCATGTCTTCTCCCAAGTCCCCTTCTTTCAAAGGACATCTCTCTCGCTTCCACTGGTTTTATATTTTATCTTAAATCCTCTTTTTAATCTTTCCCTGACTTTTTTTTTAATAAATACACTGAATGGTTACAAATAGTAACAACATAAAAAAAACCAACCAGCTTTTTAAAATTATATCTCTTATTTGAGATTGGCATGAGAGCTCTTTGAACACATTCTTCAGCAGGGCCAATTAAGGTTTTCTGTTTTTCATTTTTATCTTGTTCTTTTTGACCTGTTTCTTTCTTTCTACTCATTCTCACCTCATCTCCAAAACAGATGAAAACACACAGATTTAATCCATACACATAAATTTAAGAAAACTCAGGGAGTATTTTTTCTTTTAAAATGTCTCTACTTATGTAGATATTTAGCTGATATTGGACCACAGATAGATAGTAACCAGAGAGTGACCACGTGCTTTCCTTCCTTACCAGGAGTACTGATAATCAGACCCTCAGCTTGCATTAACTGATAAGGTTCTGTTGACTCAAAGCCAATACGCCGATTTACCACAGCTGAAATATTGCCAGATGACGTTACCTTTTCTGGTTGTGTTCCTTGCATTCTCTAGCAGGCATATCACATCAACAAATTCACAAAATGAATTGCCACGCAATAAGGCAGCATGGCAATAGATGTATTTCACACCGGTGCACTGAAGTGTGGTTCTTCTGCAGTGTAAATGGGGCCAACGTGTTTGTCACTGACACATAGAGGAAAGCTCTTGGGCTGACAGAGTAGTTATACAAGAGTAATTCAGGGCTGAGAAATCTATCAAGAAAGAGGCACTGAGAAGTTCTGCTCAGCAGCATTGTGCGTAAATACATACGTATTTGTGCTGTTGAATCACCACCCCATTTACTTTCTTGAAATTGTACATAGAATGTGTTTAAATCCTTATGCAGGAATCCAAATTTGTACCTTTAATTTTCCCCACTTTCTTAGCTCTGCTTCCCTGTGTCTTAGAAGCAAATACATCAGGGGTTTTACCTCACTTAGCTTTAGCCTTCTAAAAGTTAAACATCTTTTCTAAGCTAGTTGATCACATCCCCTCCAAGGCTGATGGGAAGAACCTCATTCCACCCAAAGGTACTTAGCTCTCCATGTACATTTCCATACTTTACATACAGAAGCTAGATAAGCTTACACACTGAAATTATAAATAGTTGAAATTGTGTAAGAACAATCTCATGCTTTGTGACTGGATCTTATACAGCACAGCAAGGCTGAAGTTGTAGTACAGAGTCAAGTATTTTACATATAAAAAGGAAACATCACAAACCAGAGCTAGGATATTTATGCACTCCACAGATGTGTAATAACACACTTCTATGGATACATACACGCACCTAAAAATCATGGGAATTGTTATTACAATCCACCTATTAACCATTTCATTGAATTATTCTTCTATTTTTCTGACATGACTTCAGTTTAATGCTTCCACTTTCCCAGTGAATGGAGGACAACCTCATCCCAGGCACTTCATGACCCTTCTCAAATCCCATCTAAAAATTGAATTTATTTGTAGCTCCATGAGTAGTAGAAAACACAGTCTGAGATCGGTGAGTTGAAACTGATTGACATTGGTTGATTTTTTTATTCTACTAGATGGAATTTGTTCATTTGTTTCATTTCGTACAGTATTTTCAGAACTTTATAAATATACCAGTCATAGTAATGGACATGCTTACTTGCAAAGAGAAAGTGTTAAGTCAGGTTTAAGTACTCAGTGGTTTATGTGTACATCGGATTCATTTCCACTATAGTCTGAAGCTGGTTTTCAACAGTCAGCTATGAAAAATGCACATAGTTCCTTATTCCTATAGAACCAGGCAGGCAGATGCAACACTGGCAGTCCCAGCAGTGACAGACCTGTCATCTGTTGGGAGTGCTAAATGTGTCCAACGGAGCTGGGTAAGCACAGCAAGAATAACACAATGTGGGAGCACCAGACTCATGTACAAATCACCTTCACCTTGCGATAGGAAGAACATTTTTCTATATTTTTGAATGTCTAGCAACCTGAGCTGCTGGATATCCGTAAATCTAGGGAGTCCCAAAATTGTGAGATTACTTACAATGGAAAGAGGCAAAGTGCCACACACAGGGGTGAAAAAGAAAAGTCTGAATGAATAAGGGAACAGGTATCAGTTCATAGAGAAAGATTTTGGAGATACAGGTGATCAGATGTGATTTTAAGTCAATATTGCCCTACTTTTGTGAAAAAGTGAACCTTATTCTAGGTTAGGTAATCAGCGAGTCATATAAAGTAATCTTTCTACTTCACTGAACATTTATAAGGCCTCAGCTGGATTATTGTACATGGGTTTGGGTACAACAGCTCTGAGACAATGGAAACTAACTGGCAAGTTACCAAAGGTCTGAAAGCCACAATAAATGATGGAAGAGTTAGCACTGTTTATTGTACAAAGCACAGAACGTGGGGTGTGAAAACAGTTCTACAATTCATTTGCTAGAAAGGGGACCTGTGTGCTCCCTGTGGTGTCCATTACAGGACAAGAAATGGTGGCTTTCATTTCAAAGTATGGAAATCCCAGGGAAGGAGCTTTAAAGGAAAGGATCATGAGGTACAGGAATAGATTGTTGGGCAAGAAGTTGGAGACTCTGGGACTGAAGTTCTTTTAAAGCAGGTTCGAAAGACATCTCTTACGAATGACACTTCAGCTGCTTCTCCCTGGGTTGTGGACTGGCCCACGTGGCCTATCCAGGCCCCCTCCACAGGGTTTTCTATAAATGTGTGCTGAAGGTGTAGTCGGTCATCAAAACCAACAGGGTCAGCATGTATCTCAAACCCTGCCCCACATCAGCTGAAATAGTGTTCATGCAAAAGAGTCAAAGTCTTATGTCAAACTGAACGTGGAATCAAGACAAAAGTACCCTGAAATCTCCTCCCCATTAACCTTCGCTCCTCTGCCCCCAGTAAGGATGAGAGGGCTGGAGCTGTCGAGTCCCTGATTGCTGCCAGCCTCTGCCACTGCACACCTCCTCCAAATTCTGCCCTCATTTTGCCATCTGCCGTGCAATACCGTGGGCACAGTCTCGCTAAACCCCACTTCTACCTAAATCCCTTTTTGTTCCTGTATGGAGATATAAGCAGCAGACTGTCTTGCACAAGGTACAGGCAGCAGTGCCAAGGATGGCAGGGGATATGCAATGAAATAACTGGCATTTGCTGAAAAGGAAGAATACAGTATATTTCTGTGGAATTGTTATTGTACAAGGTAAACTACTCGTACAATTTTTTAGAAGTTATACCTAAAAAAACCCAACAAACTCTATAACTGGCCTCAGTGTACACTCTTTATTTTAGCAGCTACAGCTGACAACGTGGCATATATATCTAATTTGAGTGTAGAATAAAAAAGGGTAAATGAAAAGGCTTGCTTTTCTGGGTTTGCATTTTTTCTCTTGTGGATGTTTGTGTCCCATTTAATCATTCCAGAGGTATGAAAAAAGCAACAGCATTTAAGCTGTTTGGAATTTATTTTTCACATGCAGACAAAAGAGGATTGATTCCCAGCTCATTTAAATGAGACATAATAAAACAAGAGAAATCTAGAAAAATGTAACTTTAACCAATAAAATAAATGATCTGACAGATATAATTGCCTACAGAGCAACGTAAAACGTCTTTGAAACATTTTGAGTAATAGCAAGCACAAATTTATTCCTTATGACCTAGTACTTTTGTCCAGAACCAGTAGTAATTAAAACAGTGTTCACATCTTGTGATACAAAATCAGTACTGATGAGGGATTTTGGCCATATAGGTGGGCGTATTCTTTGAGGGAAGCTTTCATTATAGACAATAGTTTCATTCATACAAACAATATCATCATACAGACACATCACTTATTATCAGAGTCTTTGAGCCCAACCTTGTCCCTCCTGAAACTCCTGTTGACTTCAGTGGAGACAAGATGTGGGTCTATATTTTTTAAAACTCAAAACAGACCTTCTGTCATGGGTGTTTTCCATGTAGAGTAACACATGTTAGGAAAAAATTTGCCCTACTTACTCTTCATCTGTGTCTGCATACCAAGCTAAACACAGTCCTGGCTGAGCGCGTGTGATGCATTTGATGTTAGCGGTGCTGGATGGATAAGGAATGTGATTGACAAGTCCTTGAAAAAGAAGATTTGTCACATTGTATTTTAAGCTTAAAAAACCCTCTATTCAGAAGTACAATTCGTCCTCATTTTTAAGTCTGCTAATATTTTCCCAACAGCAAGTAGAAATAAGGAATGATATAAAACATAGATGAACAGAGAACAAGAACATTGGTTGCTAATTAACTTCACTGGACCTGATGTGATGAACTTGTGAGGATTGGGGCAGTTTCTATTAGTATTTTGAAAGATATCTCAGATCTGGTTGAGTCACAATAGACCCACTTCTTCAGGCACAAGATAGACATGTTGTCTCTGAGTGCATCACATTTGCATGTGACACGTAAGTCCTTAATTCAAGATGTTCTTCATTTTCCTTCTCTTTCTGTTCTTAGAAAAATGGAAAATGTCACCATGAAGCTAGTGAACTGAAGGACCTAATTGCAATGAATCAGGCATAAATGCATTTAAGTGCATGTCTCATTGCTGGCTTGACGTGCAGCACTTAGAGAAAATAGCTGTTCTGCATTTCTCGGTAAAATGTTCTGCCATCCTGCTTCTGCCATGCAGGACCCTCAGCATCAGCAGTGTGTGCTATACTACAGAGAAAGCAGGACAGCTGAAGTTACTGAGAAGAAAGGATTCAGCTGAAAAAGCTGAACTGACTTCTGCACGCTTCTTCAGGAGAATCACGCTGTGAATAGGCATTAGGAAGGTATAACATTGGGCAGCTTGGGGCAGTTTTAGCTTTTGCTGTTTGCAAAATGTGCCAGGGAGCAGCTGGGACTGCTTTTCACAGACATTAGAGCCCAATAGTATCTTTTGCATTGGCCCTCCTGCCAGTATCTTGTATCCTTAAGGCTTGTCTGTGCTTAAAAAGGATAGCCGTACTGCTAGAGCTATGCAATCCCTCCTCCCTCCAGTGCGGAAACAGCTTATACAAGAGCAGGAGTTCCTTTGCCAGTACTATTCTCAGGATAAGCTGCACAGGCAAAGGAACTGTTTACTTGTTTAATGGCATCTGTTAGGGTTGGGTTTTTTTAACATAGTTATGTTGGTTAAAGCTGTTAGATTTCTCTATTCCTAATAGACTTAGTTATGCCTGCAAAGATTCAAAATGTAGGTCTGCCTTGGGTGTGTAATTCAATGGCTAATTCAGCAATAGCAAGAAAAGTTCTGTGGGCCTTTTTTCTTTTGCTTAACGCCTAACATTTTTCAATGAAAACACCATATTATATTAACAAGAACTCCCAGAAAAATTCCCAAATGGGTTATTCCTTTATTTTATGCAGCCTGCAGCCACACTTCTCTTTTTTTCGTATTATTATTGAATAATGGTGTGGATCACCAAAGGTATATGAAAGGTTTCCTTGACCCTCAGGATTGAAATGGCTTCTTTTGCCTGTTCCAGACAGCATAATTATGTTAATTATGTGCACTGTTAGAAACATTTTACATGACCTTTGACAAGTCAGATATGTCCAGAGCATTGATTTCAGGGGAAGTCAGATGCAGAATTACTTTTAAGGATAAGCCTCCGCTGTAGTTCCACAAACACCATGAGCTGACATAAAGCTCCTCTGGTGCACCCTGTACTCCCCCAGCTCAGTGATCTGCTCCTTCCCCCTCCTGCCCACAAGCCCTCTCTTCCATTTTGCTTATGTAAGAGTTCGTGCAACTGTATAGTGAACTGGAGCAGGAAATTCATCAGGGTAAAACTAACTTGCCAGAAAAGTGGTTAATTTTAACGTGAATTAACTCCTTGACAGAGCTGACCATGTGGCCGCACAGCACAAGTGTGGCTATGACAGGCGGGGAATAAGGCCTATGTGAGATGGCTTCTTCTGGCAGTGGTAACTCCAACAGTAAAACAAATAGAAATTTTCAGAAATGCAAGAGGAATAGATCTATCAAGTTTCCGTCCTTTCATTCACTTCAGGACTGGAGACTCACCCTGGCACTGTGCACCTGCTCCTGTGCCGTGCATAAACATCTCAGGATCCTCAGTGTGTGCAAAGCTTTGGACCTAAATAGGGGAACTCATGTTTTTATGCATTCATCGAATCAGTTTGTATAGCTCCACTGGCAAAAATACTGACTGTAGGTGTTACTTCTGAGAATAATTCACAATTATCCTGAAACATCCTAATATTGATTTTATGAGAAGAAAAACGTGTCTTTTAGAACATTGTCTTTTCAGGGACACTGGAATCTTTGTGAAGTCTAATGTAAAATAGCCTTTGGGCAATTGGACAGCCACTGCTTATACATATCAATAAGAGGCTTCTGTAAAGTAGGTCCTCTAAAACTGGTACGGTAAAAAATGCTGCCTTTTTAAAATTTTAATTGATTTTGGAACAGTTCTCAAGAGACACTATAAATATGCATTTCGGTTAAATATTGATCAGGCTAATATTGAGTTACTAGTAACTTAAATGTGTGATTATCAGAAAATATACTATTTTTATTAGGCACAGAGAGAGCACAGGCTTAAAACCAAAGGACTCAGTGGATCCCTAAATTCTCTGGGGCTATCCCATCAGTAATGAACACCAGCTGTTCCACCCTGCTGGTCAAGATCCCAGAGGGTAGGGCACGGTTTGCTTCATGCATTAGGCATTTGAAAGAACATTTAACAGCAGTTACCAAGCTGCTCAGCTTTTCAGAGATAACAGAATTATTCTTAAAAACTGCTTCATGACAGTCTTTCACAACCAGAGTCAGCCAATAGATAGCCAAAGCTTTCTCAAATGCGTATAACCATATAATGAGATTCTAATGGTTTATTTTACCTGAAGACCAAGTATGTGAGACTGGCTTTGTTCCTAACAGGAGTGAAGGTTATTGCAGTCTTGGAGAAAGCGGTAGCCATGATATCAGTTCTGATGGGAAAATTATAAAGAATTTGGAATATTTCAGTACCTGCTGAAAACTTTAAGTTCAACACTGCATCATAATTGTGTCTCCCTTGTTTTGGGGAAAAAATGGCATGTTTTTTCTAAACTTATATTTTGAGTGAATGACTAGATAGACTGGGGAAAGCCTCTGTTTCTCAGCACTAAGAAAAGGACTGAAAAATTTTATGAAAGGAACGAAATCGGGACTACTTTTTATGTAGGTCTAAATTCATCATCTATGATGATATGATTTCCTCCCTGATTTCAGCCTATGGTGAGTCAGATTCATAAGTATCAGGACCTCATTTTTTGTAAAATCAAGCTCACTGGAGCCATACCAATAGGAATTATAAAAAATTCTTCCTGTCAGACATCTGTACGCTGATTAAATTAGTTGCATTATAATGCAGATTGCATATTTTATTAATAATCTCAGAATCTACTAAAGCACTGGCATGATAACAGAAAGGATGTTCACAGATGCCCTTTCCCTCTCTTTCTTCATTAAAATAATGAAGAAATACAGCTGTAGGTACATCTGAAACAATCTTCCATTTTATGTTGTTAGCCAGTAAGGCATGATTATATGCCAGCCGAAATCATTGGAAAGACTGCCACTTACTTGAAAAAGCTTTGGATAAGCCATTTGTGTAGTAGAATTTCACTCCTGATGAAGTCTTTGCCCTCATCTACAGTGCCTAGAGTTGAATTTTCAAAAAGCCTTGAGGCAGCTGGAGGAAGGAGTAATGTTAAATGGTGAAACCCAGAAAGAGAAATAGGGAATGGATTCATCATCCTGCACCAGAAGAGGCTGAACTAAACCAGGTACCAGGTTTCCTTTCTGCAGGAAACACAGCCAAGTTTGGATGGTGGAGAAATATCTAATGAGTATGAATTTTGTGTCTGTGAAGGAACATCTAACTAAATGTGTTTGGCTGACGATTTGGTGATGCAGACATATAAAACAGATAGATCATTATGCACCTGCCCACGGTCTTCCCGTCAAATATTCCCTTTTAGATTGTTCTGGCTCTTTTTGTTAAGCCACCTGCAAAGCTGTCAGAAGGAAGACCATCTCCTGAAGGAGCTGTGGATAATCCAGAAACCTCCAATGGTTATGGTGAGAGCTTTGAGTTACTACTTCCTTGATACACTAGTTTGTATAGGTCCAGGCTGATTTTCACACGATTGGTTGTAGTCTTTGGAGATGAAAACATAATATTTAAATGATTGGTTATTTCTTAAGGATTTAACTGTAGAAATATTGCATGTGTTTTCACTTGTTGCTTTTTTTGAAATGTACTATAAAAATTTGATTCTGTAAGGTTATTTAATAATCTGAAAAGGAACAGATTCTATTTCCATACTACTTTCATTAGTAGTTCTATGGAAATTAAGAATGTGGATATTGTGAGCCTGGAAATCAAGATCTAATCCTATAGTCTTCTGTTGCCGTTACAGAATGTTTAATTCAGAAATTGAGTGCATTTTTTTTTTTCAAGTAGCAGTTTTGCTATTTGTGTAACATACATAATAAAACTCCAAAACTCAAGGAAAAGAAAAATTAAGCTTCCTAAAAAACCATATCTTTTAGTTTTCTACTCAGTGCTTCGTGACACCTAATGTGTTTTTAATTTATCACCCAAAATTCATTTCAGAATTCAAACCCAACACTGAAGTCACCAGCTGGTGTATTAAGCATATCATGTCATGTCATATCAGTCCCTAGGTTTGTCCTACTAAAAGTCAGTATTACATATTATTGAAGATCTTTGATACACATGCATTACCAAGCTCTGTGCTCATTACTGAAATGGATTCCAGTGTGTTAAATGATGATGTATATTATATGATACATATTATAGCTCATCTTTCCAGAGACCAGCATCTGGCTATTTGTTTGCATTTTGATATTTGCTATAATTTTAGTAAATATTTACTTGAATAAATGTTGCATTTCAAATGATTTTTTAACTGAATTGATTTTTTTTTAATAGCTTATATATCCTTACAAGCAACCTGAATTTGATCCATCTATTTCATTCCAACTGATAAAATAAAATGGTCATTAGGATGTCTATGAGAAAATGACATGACTACTAAAAGCTGAAAATCCTAACTCCTGATCATTTGATTAGAAAACACTAGTACATTCTCTCCCTCACCAAAACACATATTTGTTCATAATGGACAATGAGGCTAATTATACAGTATCTCCTTGCATGCTGACTGAAGCTGGTTTGCATGTTAATGTGGAGAAGAAACAGCATTAAGACTGTCAGTGCTGGACATGCTTCAATGTTGCCTTTTAATTAAAAGTTCAAATTTCTGAAAGAATAGCTGGAAAAGAATGTACCGGAATCTTACACAAGAGCTCGACTTACAAAACACAGCAGTCACATGGGTTTGTTTCCTGTCACACACTGTTAGCATCAATGACATTGCTGCTGCCAAGTTCACTTGATCTACGCATAAAAGAGATGCTTACTTTTCAAGAGTTATTTGCCCAGCAATAATGAAAATATCCCAAATTCCTTCATAGTTAACATACCCCCACCCCCAGCCATTATTAATATGTGGCCATACAGCTCAAAGAAAACAAAATATTGAATTGCTGACCTCACAACTTTTCCTGTGGGGTAGGGGTTGCTTTGATTTGGGGTGTTTTGCTTTTTCGCATGAGGAGTGGAGTTTTCGTTTTATGGGTGTTGCATGAATGCACATTTTCTGTACTTACTGGTTTATCTGCAGCGTTTTGCATGGATTTCTACCTTGAAATTCCTCTGTCCTTAATGAAAACTGAGATAGCTGGCAGTTCTTTCAAAGCTAGGTTTATGTCCTGAAAGTGCAACAGCCCAAGGAAACTAATGCCCCAAGTTTGTGATTTAAATCATTTGTTCCTAGCAGTAAGTGAAGATCATATTTTCAAAAATAACGTGCCAAAGTTTCCCAGAGATATTCATTACAATGGGTCACATCTGATTATCTGTTGCACTGGGATAAATACAAAGTCATTTTCCTTACACAAGTAAGTCTGCTCTGGCATCACACAGCTGTAAATTGGAGCACAATTGGCCCACCCTTTTTTGATCTTTAGAGTATAATGGCTCAGCTCAGAACAGCAGTAGAATAATATTTGCATATTTGGTCCATTTTAGAATCAAATACCATTATTTAAATGATAATTGGAATCCTTTCTTTAGAAAAGGCAGCATAAACAATACAGGTATGAATTAATCATCTTCCTTTATGAACTTTACAGTTCAATGAAGAAGATCATTTAACCGATGCAGAACAACTACATTAATCAGCATAATACATCTAAAATTGCATTAAATAAATGAAGAAGATCCTTTTAGTGAGAAGGGTTTTGGCCATGGTGCAATCTTGTAATTTTTTTTTCGACTTAGACTCATTTAGATTGTTTTTAAAGTAATTTTTAAAGAAAAAAACATCAGGTCAGATGACAGGGCAGTCTAACCCAATGTCCTGTCTCTGACCATGGCTGAAAGGGGATGTCTAGATAAGACTAAGAAAGGGTAGACATGCATAATATTCACTCAACCTGCCTATTCTAAGAAGGTCTTACACTTGTGTTCTGTGATTTGGCTTTTCCAATGGATATTGAAGGCACACAAAGCACTTAAGACACCATGCTTCTGTTAGCCATTCAAAAATTTGCTTCCTCTTACATTTCTTACTTTGAACACAGCTCTGCTGGCTTCTTCTTTTTTCTCTTTTCAAAAAGTTTCAATATTTTTTACTTTTTCCCTCTTTCTGAATTTCAGAGCTAGAGTACACATTTTTGTTATATTATGAATACACGGCAGTATCACCCGATCACATGAAAAAGAAGCATAAGCCAAAGTCACCTTCGGCTTCGTGACCTTTCTAAGATAATTTGGGCCTAGATTCCTCTCCAAGAACATTTGTTCCAGAGTATCAGATCAGCTCAGAGGCTAGCTCCTCCTTATAAAAGAGTCTCCAAATGCTAACATTTTCTGTTGCTTCATTTTTGGTAGGTAGCAAAAATCTGCACTAGCTAGCCAAGGAACAAAGTGGAAGAAAATTAAGTCTTTGCAGCTGTTCAGACATTGCTTTAAAGCCAGGACACTGCATTTTATGCATCTGTCTGAACCATCTCGTCTTGAGGCCTAATTGCCCTAGGCTTTCGATATGTTCAGTTCGTGGAGAGAGGAAGCCCATGACTGCAGCTCAGACCTTAGGTGACCCGAATCACTTCCAAGGGACAAAGCTCTCTGTGTGGACTGCTCAGATCAGCTGTTCCAATTACTGACACATCTTGTTCAGGTGTCTGAAGTTGGATGGTATAAATCCAGGCTCTATAGTGGAAAGACAAGTAATGTTAAACATTTTAACAAATATTTGATCATAAATTTTATCAAACCTTTTTGGTGGTGATATTCACTTTTTTTTCACATTAATATCCTACAGAAGTTTCAATAGACTGTAGTTGTTGAAATAGGTGTTTATGAAAAGCAAATTTCAAAACTTCATGCCCACAGATCACTGGAACATTTCACAGGTGCACATGGAAGAGTCCTTGCCAGACATGTTCCCATGCCCAACCAAACACAAGAAAGAAATGATCCCACTTCAGTGATCTGAGTAACCATAACTACAGAACACAGCTTGATTTTCAAGTGTCCATGAATGACTATGGAGTTAAATGATTCAAAAAAGTGATTACTGAAAAAGTTGGATAATTGATTATTTTTTTTAAACTGGATTCTCTACATAGATATTCTACAAACAATAAAGATGCTAAATTTATCAATTAAATCTTTTGTTGTGAATTAGTCACTCCATGACAGCTACAAGCACCAAAAGACATAAGCATACATCATGAATTGCTTTGTGAAATTTGTCACAATTGACAGCCTTCGGGTAAGGCCTCAGACAGAATGGAAATGGGGTCTGTATTATTTGAATAATGTAAGAAAGAAGAATATGTCAACTCTGTTGAATTTATTCAGACTTCATCACTCTAGGGCCTTTGGTTATACTAAAACAGCCAAGTGCTTCCTACAAACATTTTGCCAGAGACAGTATTTTACCATTAGCTGGCAAAAAACAGTTAAAAAACTTTAAAAATCTTCAAGATCATTTTAACTTTCTTGCATTCTGTTTCTTTTTTTAACCCCCAAAATAGAGATAAAAAGATATGCTTAAACTGTATTCAGCACATAGCAAAGGAAAATTAACCAAAAAAATCCGCTTCACCCAGCGACAGAAAAATATTTGGCTTTATTTATTTCTTTATCTATTTATTCATGTTCTCACATGTAAAATGTGCCAGAGCATTAATAATATATTTTGCAAATAAGTTATGGTCTAAGACATCAGTCTGAGAAAGCACATATGCACAGGCCTGATCAGGAAAGTACTTAACCATACGCCCAGCTTCAGTATATTGCCCAGCTTAAGCATATTGAATGGGATCCTTTCCAAAGTTAGGGCCTCAGGCAGCGAGAGAGCTAGCTCAGGTATTGGAAGAGAATATTAGCACAAAAAGTCATCTGAACTAACTTATTCTTCACAATCTAGCCCACCAGTAAATGTACTGAGGTAACCCAAAAATATACTATTTTTTAAAGGGAACTTTTCAACAATCTCATTTACAGCACAGGCCCCAAGGAGACGTGGTGGCATGACTGAGCTGGTGATATGCTGTGGGAAAAGGCTGAGTGGTAAGGGAAGATGGGGAGCTTGGGGCTGGGGCTGAGGGATGTAGAGGGAGCCGCCACCACTACTGCCACCACTTAGCTGGAGCCTTCCACAATGCCTCCAAGATGTGGGATGTGGCGGACTGCTCTCCAGAAGCCCCAGGTCCAGGCATTGTTTGCCTTGACTTGTTAGGTAACATTTTCCATGTCCACTATCATTCTTCAGTTTATTCAGGTGTAGTTTTGGGTTGTTAGGGGAAACTCTCATTCCCACACTTACAATCTTAATTTTTGTTGATTTAAGGAATTTTACACGCTCGTGCTACTGTTATATTTAAAAACACCAAACCTTGTTTTTATTAGACAAATTTTTGATTGCTCTAAACTAAACTTTTGGTTGATCAGTCATAAAAAAGTTTGCTTGAAATTAACTCCTCTAATGCAATAACATTTATATGCATTCACCTTTCCTCCCCCTTTTCCTTGTCACCAAGGATTTTTCTGTGAGAGCTACTTGTTACAATGGCTGACTCTAAAGACCATTTTTGCAGCTACTGAGCAAATTGACTCTGTCACTGATTTGTATTGAAAATAAGCCCAGAAAGCAATAAAATCAGTTGTAGAAAGAAAATAGCAAGATGTTTGAAATCTGAGGGCAAGCTCAGCATCATCCTTACAGCAGAATGTGTTGCATGGGGAAAGAGTGTTTGGGTTTCTTGGCTCTTTCCTTCCCCTCTTGACTTGGCATACGCTGAAAACTGAAGAAGCACATTAACAGCGAGGCACTCACTATCCTCAGGGGTCTCATTCCTCAAGGATAGTTAGTACGCTTAGGCACCAAACTGAGACTTTTTTTGATGCTCAGAGGAAAATTCTGTGATTTAGGCATTTAAGAATGTGATGCTGACAAGTTTGAAAGTGAAACAGGAAAGCTGAAGATACAAAATCCTTGATTCTCTTTGAAATCTATCTGCGAATTCTTGTGAACAAGGCAAACCTTCCAATTTCTTTGAATTCCCTAATCTTTTTCCACAGTGTGAGATGTTCCTTTGTGAAAGTACAAAAGGAAAAGCTACTAAGTCTGTCATTTGACCCATATTTATTTCAGCTGTAATACAGCACAAGCAACCCCTACTACGTCATACTTCAGGTTACTCGTTCCCACTCTTCCATCACTCCCTCATTTTGTCAGTACAACCATTTGTAGGGCTTTGCAGGGAACTTGATTAGATAAGTGACCTGGGTTAAACATAAATCTTTCTTATCTATTCATTTGCAGAGTTAGTTTTTAATGAGACCAACTCCTGATCCAAATAACCACACGAGTCCTAGTCTGATGTGGATGGGAAGTGGTGGGGGAAACACTTCAGGTGCCTGTCAGTGCAGTTGGCACCGTGACTGGTTTGAACAAACTGTGAAATTGCACCAATCCATCTGCTCTCCCTCCCCTCTCCCCATAGTTGTCAAACACGGACCATTTTCTTTCTACCCTCCAAAGGAGTTATTTCTTTAATCTGGTCAATTCTTCAGTCTGTCTTATGATGTTGCTGCTGGAAAGACCGGATGGGACAGCATGTGGGCCTGTTTGGGGGACAAGCGGCCAGGCACTATCGCATAAGCGCATATCCAGTGCATGAGCAGGATGAGGAAACACCTGGACGAGCAGCATGAGCAGTGCTGCTACACGTGAAGAAGTACCCGGAGATCTTCTACCTCTGGGACAGTGTGGGGACTGGCGGTGAGGGTGGAAGGGAGGAGTGATGGATGGGGATAGCCCAGCCTGGTACAGCTGGCAAAGAAATACACATCAACCCATTCTGTCTAACCCTTCTCAATTTTTAAGCTGACCACTCTTTATATAAAAGCCTGAAATCAGGTTAAGGCACATAATTCTGGGTGGAATGTCCACACTGCAGCTTACTGCAGTTTAGCTCCCCTACTTGAATTTCCTGGGTTTTAGTTAATTTAGTCTACTTTTCTTAAGAGAGACCATTAAAGAAAACCCCAGGAGAAACTGTGTGCTTGAGTCTTGTGCACCCTGTGTGACTTCAATACCAGGCTAGCAGCCTTAACTCATGCATTGCTGTTCTCCCTTTTGCCAGGCCACTGGCAGCCCTGCTCTGTGGTCTATGAACTAGCTGCCCACACAAATGGGTTGAGAAGCGGGAGAGAGCCTATGGTCTGCAGGCAGCCCTGGGCTATATATTGCCTGTTGGGGGAGGTGACCCCCCAGAGCAGAGCCACTAGAAGGCATGATGCCCTGCTGCAGTCCCAAGACATGGAGGTGACAGCCTGTTCTCCAGGATGTGACCAAGGTACATTCATCATGAGATCCATCACTCAAGTGTACCCCTCTCTGACCGTCCATCTCAGGTTTCACAGTGCAGGGCAAAAGCACACTAGCAAGAACTTTAGTTGCTGTAGGGAGTGCTGGTGGGTGAAGGAATCCAAACAATTAACAATTACCAAGAAAAATGTGTTGCTCATATTCGAAGAGAATTGAGCCATGAGCTCTCAAATTTCTATTGGAAATTCTTATTAGATACAACAACCATGGCTTGAATTTACACTAGTTTCGTCGTGGATATTCGCTCATCATTCAATGAAGTTTTTTTTCTCCCAGGATAGCATTTAGCACCTAAGATCTCTTGGGCTTTCTTCACATTTTAAGAATTATTTTCATTATTTTCAGTTTAATTCAGTTAAGACTAATTTAATTCAATGAAATAATGAATTCAGTTCAATTCAGGCTCAAGAGTTTTGAGCAGATTTAAATGATCAGCCCATGAATTTGCTTACTATATGGGATTTTCAAAACTCTCAGGGTTCTAATTAAATCACACAGCCTGTTTGGACATGATCATCATGAGTGTTAAATTAACTTCTTGAGAGCCATTAACTAGAAATGATAATGTCAGGTTTTTTACTTTTTTTTTTTTAAGTGACAGAAGAAATTCAGCTGCTCTGAGCTTGAGCTTAAAAAAACATTAAACTGAAATAAATTGCTGTTAAGGGTTCGTTTCTTTAACCTTTTGTTTGGTAAAAACTCAGAAATGGTTAACTCAGCAGCTGAGAATACATTTAATCTTGATTGCTTCATTCTAGCATTACTTAATTTAATTTCTTTTATCTTTATCCCTAGCTTTGAAATCTTACTAGCTCTTTCCAAGCCACTGTGATTGATAGTCATATTACTCTCATGTGAATTTGTAGTGAAGGTGATGTTTCTCTGCTTTGAAAGCAATACCACAAATGAAATTGAAAACCATACTTTTAAAAGGAGAAAGAGTATTTATGATTTGGATAAAAATATCAACCTTGGGACCAATACAAAAATTGAATTATAAGAGTAACCTCATTTATTCATATCCTACATTTAATTTACATTTTATATCAACCCTTAAGTGCCAATTTTAATGCTAAATGAGCTGTTACTTTGGAAATAGATTATCTGGTTTGATGGAGTGGCAGAAGCTTTGACATCTAGCTCAGCACAAGGATAGTTGAAGAAAGCCATCTTAAACGCAACAATTTTCAAGGACAATGGGAATATATAGCTCTATTCAGAAAATTGTATGCTAGACACATGCTGCTTATGGCTTATACGGACTGAGAAGTGGTAAAGCACTCTGCAAGCATTTATCCAATGTCTCAATTACTCAGACACCTCTAAGCATTAACTTGCCCTAGCATGTGGATCTTTCAAGTTATTTCAACTCGACTGATTCTGAGATCCAGTTTTACTACATATGTTGACAGCAAGAAAAGCAGAGAAACTGGGGGTCCAAGTTGAGGTTCAGGTTACCGACTTTGTGTAAAGGCTGGAAATAGGACAGCATTCTGGAGCCAAAGTCTCAGAGAGTAGCTTGTGTTGCTTCTCCAGAACCATGCAAAATCAATCCACAATGGAGCTCCAAGTCCTACCTCTGCCTGCCCGGACACGTCCCAGTTTATAGATCTGGGCACCTACCTTCTGGCTAAGTAGTTCAGAGCTGGCTAGGGAAGTACCTAAATGTCTCCTAACTTCCCTAGGTGATCCGTCAGGCATGATCAGAGCATGTCTGACACACTGGACTAGAAAAACCCATTATTTTCATTCAAGAACAATCATTCACCATCCTTGTGGGAGCCAACCAGTTTGATCACCATCTTAGAAACTCTCTGTCTTGATTGGTGTGAGTCTATAGCTCCTACTGCCAAGGAAACTGGTGTAATCACTACGATGGACACCAGCCATGGGGCTGCTTTCCACAGTGGCTGGGCTACTTCACAGAGAAGAGTGAAGGATTCATATTGCCACACGGAGAACAAATGAGAACCGTGTTTCTCTGTCCGCCTGCACAAAGGGTGATTACCAACAAAGGAAGTCCTAGACTCTGCTTTGCTTCCACAGTTGCTTGTAGATTTATTCAGTGATTAAGTTTTTAATGCAAAATTCCTAGATTAAGGGCTGCAAAGAAAATCATACTTATTTATATAGTTTGTATTACATTATCATCTACAGTCCCTGAGAAGGTTGATCTCTAATGTTCTAGTCAGGACATTCATTTGTTGAGGGACAGCTCCTAACAGTTTACAGTCTAACAAAGAAAACACAGCAGAGTCAGGAAAGGACAGAGGTTCTTATGATTTATATGAGTTTAGGCCATTATGGGTCCTTTCCCCCTTGTGTGAACTTCACTTAAATTTCTATGGTTTTGTCTGTCCCATTTTTACAGTGAACTGAAGGGCTGTGTACACACCAAATCATCCAAAATGTTTCTAATATCTACCATCATGCAGGTGTTATTTCAGAAAGGCATTAGAATGATACTTATGACATAATGAAACTATTCTTTATATCAGTAAAAACAGACTCAAAATGAGGTGCATAAACCAAGCCGTGTTACATTTTGCATTTGAAAGATTTACAGGCTACTAAACACCCAAACTATCCTACATCTGCAAAGAGCAGTAAAATATCGGCCTCCAAACTGAAAGCACAAACACTTGTGGGAGCTTAAATTTGATTAATGATATCAATCGCTGTAGACATTTGATACTCAGACTTTGACCTTAAACAAAGCATGAGCCGCTGAAGAACCAGCAGTCATCAGTTGTAATTTACAGCTATGTCTTTTTCTGCTCTGTCTTTTTAATAGTACTCCAAGCTTTGTCAGGATTAGGCCCAGTCACCTTTTTGTGTGAGGCTTTGTAACAAGAACAGTTGATTTGGATAGTTTGTCAAAATGAAATCAGTGTTGAAGCAATGACCCATTGACCTTGGAAGTGGGGGATCACAGTAGGAAAGATGTGAACTGAAGCCACCTCTCTTCTGCTTCTAGAGGCACAGGGGCATGTTTTCACATGAGTAGACATGCTAGTTATGCCATGCAAGCTATGCTAGTTTGAATTCACTCAAACTGCATCAACCCAAATTAGTGTGCTGCATTCACTGCCCTTGAGACTCACTTGGAATAAAAAATCTGTGTCAACCTATGCACCAGAGCTCTTCCTCTTTCTCTTCCTTTGTTCTTTGTGCACACTTCAAACCCTATGGAAAAATCTTATGAAAAGTAGGCAATATGTCCCTTTGGTTGTCCCTCTCTGGTCCCACTTATGAGCATCAGTAGAACCAGGTTAAATTTTGCTATCAGTGATGCAAAGATCCTTTTTATTATTAGGTTGTCTGAAATTCTCTCTCTCTCTCTCTCTCTCTCTTAAAAGAAAAGCATAAAGAAACTCACTAGTTCAACTAAAGCTCTTTCTGGGTGAGCTGGAGAAAAGGTGTCATGTCCCCTCTGTGATGGATGCAGGTAAGTGGCAGGCTATACAATTAACCCTCAGAGAAAGAGAACGCACTAGATATACATATATATAGATATACAGCATTACTTCACTTGTGTGGGATCGCACAGTGTTGCAATACTGCTCTCTGGGTAATGTTATACTGTTGATTTTATAGTTACAATATTCAAAGTAGATAAGAACTACTGGAAGAGAAGAGAAGAGAAAAGAAGAGAAGAGAAGAGGAGAGGAGAGGAGAGGAGAGGAGAACATTTTCAGTTGGAAGGGACCTGCAATGATCATCTAGTCCAACTGCCTGGCCAATTCAGGGCTGACCAAAAGTTAAAGCATGTTATTAAGGGCATTGTCCAAATGCCTTTTTAAACACTGACAGGTTTGGGGCATCAACCACCTCTCTAGGAAGCCTGTTCCAGTGTTTGACCACCTTCTTGGTAAATAAATGCTTCCTAATATCCAGTCTAAACTTCCCCTGACACAGCTTTGAACCATTTCCACGTGTCCTATCACTGGATAGCAGGGAGAAGAGATCAGCTCCTCCCTCTCCACTTCCCCTCCTCAGGAAGCTGTAGAGAGCAATGAGGTCACCCCTCAGCCTCCTTTTCTCCAAACTAGACAAGCCCAAAGTCCTTAGCCACTCCTCACAGGACATGCCTTCCAGCCCTTTCACCAACTTTGTTGCCCTCCTTTGGATGCATTCAAGGACCTTCACATCCTCCTTAAATCATGGGGCCCAGAACTGCGCACAGTACTCAAGGTGAGGCCGCACCAACGCTGAGTGCAGTGGGATAATCACCTCTTTTGACCAGCTGATTATACTGTGCTTGATGCACCCCAGGATGCGGTTTGTCCTCTTGGCTGTCAGGGCAAATATTGCATATTTGCATATTGAATATTGCATCGTATTTGTACTCAAGCCTTCTAGTTCTTCAAATATCCAAGAAAACTGCTATGCAGAAGGCTGTTGAGTAAAAACTAGATTGGCCCTGAATCATGTTGGGAAAAGGAATATGTGGTAGGAGATATTAATGTAATCTTTCACAGAGACTGACTGGAAGTCACTGTAAGCATTGGAAGCTTCCTGCTTTTTTTCAGAAGTTTTGTATACTACCATTAAGCTCAGTTTCGTGGCTAAACTGAAGGTAGCAGAGCACAAGATGAGTTATGATTTAAAAAATAAAAATGTGAAGGTGAGAAAGACAGAGTTTTAGAGGATTTGCAGATAGTAATATGAAGAAAAGGATCATGATGGGAGAGGAAGAGGGTGCTTGGCAAAATCCCTGTCTCTCAGCCCCTGCCCTCACTCCTGCTGCCTGCATAGGGATCTTCAGGGAGCATGCTTAAGGGTCTGCAGGGAGCCATGGCCACTGCTCTGCTCCTGCTTTGCCCACACCTCTGCACCCCACTGTGGGGAAGAAGGCCTCTTTCCACTGCTCCATCCACTTCCTCCCTCACTACACAAATGGCTCTCAAACTAGAGGTAAGGAGAAATGTGCCACGGTTGTGAAAGGAAAGGCCAGGAGAAGGTAAAAAATATTTTGGTCTGAGAAGATGATGACTTATCCCATCTTTATAGTTTGCAGACTGATTTAAATCTGGATTGTGAGTAACTCCCATAGAGCAAGTGAAATTACAGTGAACTATGACATAATTGGGGAAAAAAACAGGATCTTGTATGATGATGACCATATACTCCTGTCTGCCAATAAAATTAAGTAGTCACATTTATTTCTGCTTTCACCGTAACCAATCATCCCACTTTTCTGGTGTTTTGTTTCTAAAAGTGTAAAGAGTCTGAAATAGTACATTACTCTTCTTTTTCCTTATCTAGCCAGATTTTCACATATACTTCAACACTGAATGTACAAAAGGACTGTTTTGACAATTATTTGCTGAAAACTCTGTTATAGTTTCTAGCTGTGAAACTGAACTTACATTACCTCAACTGACCAGACCCGTAGCAGACTCTCAGATGGAATTTATGCATCATTCTTTGCCAATTCAGAGGTTATTTAATACGGTATGTCTGGAACCAGCCTTTTTGTTGAAATTGTTTTGGCTAAGAAACTATCCAGATGAGTCTACTGCAAAACTATGTGCTTTGACTGGGATTTTCAAAGTCGGTCTGGAATTGCTGCACTCAAAAATGGGCAGTGTTAGAGGTTATTTCTCTTGGAGAATATCTCTTAAACCAAAGGTTTGGTTTTGTTTTGTTAATTTTTATTTTATTTATTTTTATATAGGTTCAGTACAACTCATGTATGCATGCATTATTATATGCAAATTAACTTTACCTTTCTTCCTCAATTTTTTCGCTGTCTGTGTGAAAATTATTCAATAAAACATCAGCAGAGATAGGGTGATAAAGACAGGGAAGAACTGTAATTTAGTTGTGTGGATGGGAGCTATCATTTTGCAGTATTCTGTTTAGCCATGCATCATACTATCCAGAAATGGTTAGTTACTATGTTAATGGGAATAGCTGATGTATTGCAGTAAGTGCTGGCATTTTTCTGCTGTGATGGTTTTTTATTCACACTAATGAGCATTTTTCTTTTAAATTGGTTGCACTGTTTAATTCATTGTTATACTTATTTGACACCCCAGAACAAATTCCGCTCCCAATTATACTAGTGTAAATCTAGTATAAGCCATCTGTTGTCATCAGTGTTAGACCTTGATTTGTCCAGTGATTTAAACAAGCCTTTAACCTTAAGCACATTTCCATCACATGCTGATCATTAAGGAGACTCTGAAGTGTTGGGGTTTTTTCTTCCTTATGTTGGTAAAAGGAAGAGAGTTTGAGCTTCTGTAGTTAATTCTACTATTCCACAGCTAAGTGTATAGCTATGTATAGCACAGGCTGTACTAACTAACAGAGACCGAACCATCCTGGAAACCAGCAATCATGGTGAGTGAAATATTAAGCCCAAGTCAATAGGCATTGCTGAGAAAGCAGAGCTTGTTAACCTGGGCATGACAGCTCCACTGTTCCTGCTGCTATTTTGCTTTTGAAAGGTGACTGAAAAGCTGTGGACTCTGGCAGGGAGGCTTTGGTGAATTTAGCTGTGGTGAGCTCAGGTGCAACCTCATGCAGATACCTGCCCCACAGCTGGGACTTAGTGAGATCTGGCACCTGTGGAAGGGGCAGAAGAAATGATTGTGCCAGCTCCTCCCTCAGCCACCACAATTCACAGTCTGGCATATTAATTTGAGCTGCTTTCCTTGGCCGAGAGTTGTCTGGATGGTTTTTCAAGTCCTGTGAGGTAGATTGGATTAAATTTTTCATCTTACTCATCATTAAGTGGGTAATGGGCAGTTTCAGGCTTGTAATGAAACTAGGTCAAACAGTAGCCTGCTTGTATAAGCTCCAAATGTCTGGTTCACTAGAGTTTGGTATATCTTAAATGGCAATAGATGGTATTTTGATGTACCTTACAGAGCAGAAAGGATATATGTATATTAGCCATGAATAGACTTTTCTTCTAAATTATGCTGGAAATTAATTACATCCCAAGTCCAGCATTTCACTTTTCAGGCCTTTGGGATGTGGTCAGAAATGAAATTTCAATGTCCAAAATTCAGTTTATGCAGTTTAAATCCAGGCAGCTGCCACTGCACTGACTCTAATCACCATCGCAGAAAAGATACTTTGAAGTCCAGAATTTAAGTCTATGTGGGAATATAATGCAAAGTAGCATAAAATCTTTATATAACCCCCCTTCTCACTCATTCAGTGTTGCAAGTACTTTGTCCAGCTTGTGACACAATAGATAATACACCATGCAACTCTCTTTAGCAAAGCTAATGCAAAAAAACCCCAAACCAAAACAGTTCACAGTTCCCCATTTTTGAAATTTTAAACAGGTCTGCCATGACCACAGATGAAGATAAACTCAGAACTTCTGATTTTTAAAGTTTACAAGTGCACATCTTTATACAAGCTTCATAACAAAGGAAACGGGGAAAGGAAGAAATGAATGCTAGACACCGAAATATCAGATTACAAGGCACAGTCTCAGGGTTCTCGTGTGGTCGTTCCTGCTGAACCCACAGCAAGTCACTGAGCTGGGCTCTCCCCTTTCTCTTCATGCCTTATATTTCTTCTGAATTTCTGTGGAGCAAAACTGCCTTTTACTCTGTGCCTGTAAGAAGTAGATGGTTTAATCAGGAACTAGATTATTAATCTTAAATTATGATAACGGCACCTGGTTATGATAGATAACAGCATATTCAGTCGGTAGACAAAGTGTCAAAACCATGTAAGGCTTCACAGAGTGAAAACAAAGGCCTGGAAGAGTAACAGCAACAGAGGCCAGGATGTGGACAAGTTCACAAGCAATTTGAATGTGCAAATTTTTCAGAAAGTGCTGAATCCCTATCTTCAGGGACCTAGGGTCCTTTTATACAACCCACACTATAAACCCAAACATACACTACTAAAAATGAAGACATTTTAACTTTCCTGGACTATATCCTCATCAGACTCAGTCTTGCTCCAGTGCTGTAAGTCCCACTTTCCTTTCTGCTCAGCCTCACCCCGTCAGTAGCTTCAGGAGTAGGGCTAGCCTTCACCTTAGGCTATTCCTTGAGTCTTGCAGTAAGAACACCTTCTTAAAAATGCAATCTGCGGATTCAGAACTACCATGGGCCAAAAAGAGCCAAAAGTGTAAGTTTCCCATATTGTAAATGTTAGTCGATTCTGTTAGGCTATTGTGTGGAAGTCAGTGCGTGACCTGAGCATGTCTAATGGATCAGGCGTCTCTAAGGAGTTAGGGGAGATTTAGCTGCCGCGTGCCTTTTATCGGCTTGCACTGGAGTGTAGATGTTTTATCCCCTCAGCCAACGCATCTCTGAGTAAGTGATATGCCAGTCCTGAGGAACTTTTTGCACTGAAATGGAGGAACAAATTGATTTTAAGCACCTCCAAGGCTTAGATGGGACTGGAGTGTCAGCAGTCTGAGAACTGTGGACTTGGTATCGGGGACTTGGGGAGTGAGACTGAAACCTAATCCGAGGAGCAGGCAGCTGGCCCCTGGGCTTGGTGTAACAGTTCAAATGAATACCTGCACTAAGCGTTCACATTCTTGCTTTTTTGTAAGGAAAAATCAATGTATTATTTTGTTCTACCCTGACCCCACTTATTGCTTGAGCTGAGTGAATAATTCACAGTATATATCTTCCCTGACAGAGCTGCTTTTTCTGCTCTTGGACATGAATCTATGAAACCATCTGCCTGTAGCTATGAATAGATTGCAGTTTCCTCATGTTTATCTGTCTGCAAAAATGCAACGATGTTTTCTCCCTGCCCCCCCATCTTATTACCTCTATGGATTGATCGTGACCTGATCTGTGAACTGTGTTTTCTGGTCACAGCAATCACCAGGGTGGTATATTTCAGCCACAGGTACAGAGTGCTCACGTGTTGTTATTTGTTATTGTTTAACCACTTTTGGCTTTTTGGATGCTCTCAAGATTTATGATGAGCAAGTTTATGTATTTCTAATCTATTCAATATAATAAGAGCTGGGGGAAGATACAAAAACAGGTGCAGCATAAAATAAAACTGAAAAAAGGTCGTTAATAGAATAAGCAGTTTTCTGAGTCATTTCTGGACCCCAAGCTGATATGGAAATTTGAAGTCAAATGTGTTCAAAACCTTGCAAATATTACTTTGAAATTAAATTTCTGCTGTCCTTTACTGTAGTAACTTTCTGTGACAAGCAAGTACAGCAGTGGCAGCAGGCAGGTTGAAGGAACCATAACAGATATAAAAATATTAAAAACCTCACAAGTATTTTTGGAAGGATTTAGGTTTCATTTGGGATGTATTTTGCTATAGTCATTCCAGCCTTTTTTATGCTTGATTAATCATTGCTAATTTGTGAACTGGCTAAGACAAGGGTTACCTCTCACTGCAAAAATGTGAGTCATCTTGGTGGATCCAAGGCATGTCACTCTCCGTCTGCTGTAAAATTATATTTTTCTGTCTTTCTAGAAGTCTGTTGTCTAATTCAGCCCTACAGCTGGATCAACAAAACAGCACTGAGTGAATCATTCGCTGTCATCCCTGTAAGCAAGGTTCTTGCAGTAACTCTGAGTCAGGTCTAGAACTAATGCCAAATTTAAAATATGGCCCCATCTAAGCTATTTCTTTACAAGTGAATAGGAGAAGTCTGTAATTATCTTAAAGATATATTTTTATCCTCTGAAAACAAATCTGGAAAAAGAGATAGGAGAGAACTGATACTGCACTGAAACCATGTGAGCTTCAAACAGAAAGGCTGATAAGAACAAATATATATTACAAGCTTTCACATCCTTAACATGCTGGACAACTCATGATATACTGACTGCCTTTAGTTCACTAACTTCAATGGCAGTTTAAACCATTTGGTGTAGTAAGAGGTAATAATAATTTTACAGGGTGGAACTTACCAGTGCAGCAGCTTATGTGAAAAACTGTTATGTTAATCAATGGCATCCTGGGTTTCACATTGAATCTTACTACATATTCAGGCTACTTAAACCCACAAACCCTGTACATCAAGAGGTGGATCAAGGTGTTCAGAAGCAGCTATTTCATTTCTCAGATTTGCATTTGGCACTGAAGTATGCAATCTGAGTCCTCATTTTCTATTTACTTCAGCTGGATGTACATCTATTTTTTGTTAAAATTATTACTCCTTTTTTATGAAACCTCTGAAAAATGAAAGTTATTTTGATAAAAATTTCTGTAATTGTTGTCTTCACTACTGAGATGCTTGAGAGCATTTCCATTATTTTCTTTATTTTAATTTGGACCTTTGTTAGTTATAAATAACCACAAGTTATAAGATGTTTTCTGATCAGCTGACCTAGCAAAATATGGTCAGGAAGTTTAGCAGAAATGGTTTTGATTTATATTCCTTTGGGATTACGCCAGCACACTGTGGTCACCCCTGAACTGATGAAGGGGAGGGAATCTACCTGCAACCTTGTGGACTGCAGCAAAATTAGGGAAAGCAGTTTGTCATCTTCTATCTACTGGCTGTCAGGTGTATTTCTGATCCATTCTTATGACCGTTATCACGTCACCCCACACTGTAGTGCTGTACCTTTCTTCCTGTATAGGAAAAATGGCATGGGGTCCAAATAGTGATACAGTCTAGACTGTATCTTACTGCATGACTTATTTTGAACAGCTGACTTGTCTATATTCTTTGCTAATATTAAGGTACAATTTCGGTAAGCAGGTTGGCTGGTTTCAGTACTTGTTTTGTTTTTTCTTATGTCTGCTTATGGGGAATGTGGCTTGCAATATGCTCTCACTTCTCCTGTGTCTATGACTGTTAAGATTTGCACAGTTCCTTCATTTATTCTTCTGATTTTTTTACTGCCTTATATTAGTGCCATGTCAATAAAGACTCTGTCCTCATACCAGCATAACGTTGGCCCAATATAGTGGAAAGTCTGGCCCAAAGCACACAGATTCTAAGAATCAGTCATTTTTCAGTATTTGAGTCATTCCTGAATCAGGGTCATAACACCTTCATCTTACATGAGGTACCCTGACTCTATAGAGATGAGTCTGAGAATAGTAACTCATGTATTAGCAGTCCCCATCCCCTTCAGCAGGGTTTAACAACACAGGTTTTATAGACCAAGATTACAGAGCTATGTGTATGTATAACAAGCTTGTTATATTTTATTGTAAGTTTATGTACTCAATTCCTACTTGATATCAAGTCAAGGAGAGCCTTTACTGACCCTGAAATTGAAGTGATGAGATCCAATAGTATAGCAACTCAGAAGTGGTTAAAAAAAGCACCAGCTACTCTAGCAGATGTAATTAAGGAGTCAATTACCAAATACCAATGTAAAAGACTGAAGCCAAGACTCTTCTGGAAAAGTAGACTTAAGAGTAGAGTGGGAAAAGCTTCATACGGAGATGAAAACTTTATAGCTAAAAAAAGGGATTCTAAGTAGAGAGCAGCCCAAAGATGCGGGTAGGATTTCTGCAGCTGCCTAATTCAGGGTCTCTGGGGTAGGAGCAGAGGAAATTTTGGGCCTGAATGGCTGGATGTAAGTTCCCTCTATACTTTTATTTTGTTTGAAATCTTTGTTAGATTTCAAACCCCAATGGGCTGTAGAGAAGGGACATGAGGTGACAGAGACAATTTCTAAACTAGCTGGGCTGGAGTTTGACTCATTTTCTGTGCTGAGATGCTTGATTGCCTGTTCTTAAGACAGTTTAGCTTCCCTTCTTGGAGATTTAATGGCTAGTACCTGTCAGCAGAGGAATCCTCCTTTCTTTTCTCACCCAAAAATCTACCATAAATATGGTGACTTACAACTGTATAGGAACCAATACACTTTCCCCAGAAGGATCTAGTCATTTTTCAGACTTTGACAAACATAGCAATTCATTTGTCCCCTTTTTTTTTTCACAGAAGGTTGAAGGCTAATATATACACAGATTATGAAATGACAGTCTAATTCTGCTGTGGTATCAAAGGCACGTATCCAGCAGACGAAATTAAATGATTACAGGCCTCATTTCTTAATGATTTATATATGCAGGCCCTGAGGGACTCTTTGGAGAGGAAAACTGCTGCTGGTGAGGAATTTTTATCTGGAGAAAATGGTGTCATTGCTTAGAGATGTAGACACCTAGTCATGGTTAAGAGTTCATGTGAATTCAGGGATATTTATTTATTTATTTATTAAGAGTGGGATTAACTAGATGTCTGGCATAACAGGTGATCATCCTGTGAGACTAGCCCATTAACTGACATTCAGTACAAACATTTCAGAGTGTAAAACCAAAAAGTTACTCTGACTTTGCAGGAAATTCTTGGGGGAAACATGTTCAGAAGGAGAACCTTGTGTTGTGCTTGGGAAGGCCCATAGTAACACAGGAGTGGAAAGCCCTAAGGTGCCAGATGAGCTGTAGCTGTTTGATACAGGACTTACCAACACAGGAGACAGGAGTCCAAGTCTTCTCCCTTGCAACCCTTCAGCAACCCAAGCATGAAAATATGTGAAAATTACATTAAATTATTCTAACTGAAAGGTAAAGAGAAAGGAGAACTCCATGTGATTAGTGTATGAAGATCATAGAATCATAGAATCATAGAATCATTAAGGTTGGAAAAGACCTCTAAGGTCATCAAGTCCAACCGTCAACCAACACCACCATGCCTCCTAAACCACGCCCTGGAGTGCCATGTCTACACCTTTTTTGAACGCCTCCAGGGTTGACGACTCCACCACCTCTCTGGGCAGCCTGTTCCAAAAGATGTCCCATTAGGTACTCTACTAGACTTAGACCACAATAATCCATGTATGAAAGAGCAATGGGGACAAAAACATATAGCAGGTATGCTCATAAGCAGATAAACGGCTGACCAACATTTTGTCAAACGCCCCAGTTAGAGTGGGTTGTGTGCAAGTTTATTCTAATTTTGCAAAAGCAGCGCCTTGAGGAATGGACCTTACATTTATGTGAGGAGGTACCTGTAAATATTAACAGATAAAACAACCATTCTACACATTGCTAGTGTGGAAAAACTTTATTAAAAATGCTCCCCTAACCTTTAGTAAGCAAAGAAAGTGATAAACCAAACAAAATAGATGTGTCAAAGAGCTTTCTTTTGGGCTTCTAGTGGAACTAAAAAGGGGGGCTTTAAAGAGCTTGTGACAAGAGGCTCCCTCACAATAATCACTTCTATATGAATAGCACCTTTAAGTGAAAGATATTTAGTTAATTGGGTGAAAAAATAAAAAAAAAAAATATAATCAATAGTGTGAACAAGGTTAGGTCAATGGTAGGAACTCCTAAAGAATGATCCTTTAAGCTTCATAATCCCTTCTTCTTGAGAAGTTGTCAATATGAGCACCACAGTAAAGATATTTTGGCAATATAATCTCCAGCTGACACTAGGAAAGATATCCTTACCTAGTTTAATGAGATCATCACTTTCCAAGTTTAAGAAGTGATGAAAAGTTTGAGTTACTTGAACAGCATTTTTACAAAATTTCAATTGTAATAGTAAATATCTGAGAAGACTACAAGGTAAGGTTGGAGTTGTTTTGCATGTCTAGATGAGACAATTATTTTCTACTTATGCTTTAACACTGAAATCACAAACAGCTATGCTAAGTTTGATATTTTTAAACTTTCTTTTGAGTTTTGGTTATTTTTTATTCACCTTATGTTTTTATACCTGTTTGCTTAAGCAAAATTTTAATACTTGCTTAATTAAGCTTTCATTCAATTTAATTTTTTGTTTTCTGGAAACCTCATGGTCTCTGTTTGGATGACATATTTAAATAAAGACATCAAAGAAAAAACTGAAAATGGTATATTCCTGTGATGTAGGAAGAAATGTTGAGGTTTAGCATAGCACCCCATGTTTGAATAACAGAGTGGCTGAGGGATTATATAGCACATAGTTCTAATGGATTTTAATTAGTTCATGTGTAATTTATGTGCTTACATAACTTCCTTGAAAGAGATACTTCCTGAATTGGGAACCAAGGGACAACGGAATGAGACAGGAAACAAATAAATAGATATTAAGAAACAAACAGTTATATGCCTATGACGGAAATAAACTGCCAAAATACTGCATTAGCCAGTGAGGAAGAAGAATAAAGCAAGATGGAAAATAAATTATCTTTTTGTGGTGGTTTTTTTCTTTCACATATTCTGATGACAATTCAAAGCCAATGACAGATGCAATTCTAATTTGTCTCATGTTGTGGGTGAAAAGACAAATACCTCACTCCTAAAACCTATACCCTTGTCTCAGCCTCTCGAGGGATTATGAACAGAGGGGATGAGGAAAGTTTTGGGAAGGGTGCTCAAGATTTAAGGGCTATGAGGATATTTAAGAGATGTTAACAGGTATCTTTTACCTCATGCAACAGATGCTAACTTGTGGAATTGTGTTACAGAAGTTAAAATATTTTCCTCACATAAAAATGAAACTTAGAAGCATTGTGAAATACAGTAATAAAGTAAAAATGTCTTTTCATCATTTACTTAGGTTTAGATCAGTTACAAGCTTGCATTTTTAAGGAGTTCTCTCATGAGAGATCACATTCTGACTGAAATCTAAGAAGGGAAAGAAAAAGCCCAGTTAGATTACCAGAAGATCCAAAATTAATCTCTAACAAAGCAAGTAGTTCACCAAAGTCCAATCTGTACATCGGTTTATTTTCAACTTAGAGTTCAAAAGAAATAGCAGCTCTGTGGTTAAGCAATGATTGAAGAGGTTAGTAATAGATCAAAGCAAAGGATAGGAGAGAGATGGGTGAGCATCTGGGAGGGAAAATGGATAACATTTTCCTTGGTCTGGTCTGAGAAAAAATGAGAATGTGGGGAAGACAACAGGGAGGAAAAATAAGATCAGATTTCTCAAGAGAAATACTTTTGCTCAGAATGAACAGTGAAAATTTCCAGAGAAAAACTTGAAAGATGCTACCTCTGTACTTTAATCCTTCAAAATGCTTTCTGTAACTAATGCCTCATTTGAAATCTGTTACTTTGTTTCAAAATACATTACAGAATTAAAATGCCCCAGAACTCCAAACCATATTCATTCTTTCTCCTTAGTGCTCTGCTGTGTTGCATTATATTGCAAAGGGATTTTTTGTTCTTCTTTTTTTTT
>WAAD01024998.1:51438-87904 GCA_013389945.1 Fregata magnificens
TTCTTTTTTTTTTTTTTTTTTTTTTAACCCAGATTTTGACTCTGGAAATGAAAGCTGCTTCTGTATTAGCCTTATAACATTAGGTCTCTATTTGCATAGCATTTCTATGACTTAAGGACATATATTTCCCTTTTTTGTCAACAGTTGAAAATATTTTTGCTCCCATTTTCAACATTTTAAAGTCAGAAGGCAAAATATTCCTTGTAGTTTACCATATAAATGGATCCACAGTCATATATCATTATTCACTATTAAACAATTTGTGCAATGTAAATCTCTTAAAATAGTGAAGTTCAACTTCAATAAGCAACTAATTGCTATATGTATCCCAAGTCTTTGCAAAACAGCTTTGGTTTTGGGATTAGGGAATATGTATATTTTTTGTATTACAGTAAACACTTCTGGAAATATTAGCATTTTAGCCGAATTCCATCCTTCTGTTTTTCCTAGTGGAGTTTTATTTACATCCTCAGTTCCTTCTGTTGATGGTGCTCCTGGCCGGCACAGGGTAATCACGTGCAACTTTCTTTGGAAGAAATCTGTTATTTCTGCTGTGTCTGCCAATAGGGCTGTTTGTGGTTTCACAGGTGGAAAATATTGTGTCTCAAACTATTTACCTGTATATTACAGATCAGAATCAAACTTAAAGGCAATATTACATGTGTGACTCCCAAAACGTGAAAAAAAACTACTGTGTGTATCCTGTCAGCAGGACGCAGGCTTTTTATAAAGGCAAATTCTGTGGATGGAAGAGAGAATATGCTGTAGGTGTGTAATTAGTGAGAAGTAAGCATGTTCCTCCCTAAGGTCCAGAGGAATTTCTTGGGCTATGTGATAGGGGGAATGGACAAGATGCCCTCCATTTTTGTAGGAATATTATACTTGGGCTTTTTTAGGGAATGAGGTGATTTTTTCTAAGATGAGAGCTCTAATCACTGGGCCACTGAATAAAGTAAAGCTTTTTCTTTGGATCAGTTTAAAAAAACTCACATACCTTCTATTGCATTTCATACAGAGCCCAACTCCATGGTTATAACTTAGGTCTTGGGAGATAATTGCTCAGTCTGAGCATATGTCCCCAGGGTTGGCAGCACTTGAGCAGTGGGTTTTGAAGGTCACAATTTTGGACTGAGGCAGAATTTAAGTGCTAATTTGTGGGATTTGGAACCTTTCCCAAGATCAGAAGTTGTGATGTAGCAGAGAATGAAATCCAGTTGTCTTGTGCTACAACCCATAAACACTGGACTCTAGAAGAGACTATGAAATAATTTGGATCGTAAATCACTGTCTTAATGGAACAAAAAGGTTAAGGGGTGGGGGTTTTAGGTGTTTAAGGATCTAGTCACCACGTTTTTCTTTTTGTGTACTGGTAAGATAGATGATATTTGGACTGTAAAAATTTTAAGCTATTGAGGAAAGTACTGTGAGGAGGACGGTTGTTATAGTCTCTGTGGCAGGCCTATCAATGGCCTTTCAAGTTTATAATATAAAATTATGTTTTGCAACTAAACAGGTGAGAAAAAGGAATTCAGAAGAACAATTTCTTAAAGGCAGATTTGTGGTAAAGAGTGATGAGAGTAATTATGTTTTTAGAATTCTATTCTCTGCCACTTTGTTAAGATGACAAAAAGCAAAAATTTATTAAGTTTGGGAAGGTGGAAAAAATTATACTGAATGGATATTTGCAAAAAAATCTGCTCAGTGAAAAGAAAGAGCTGGAGCAGGTGGTGTGTCTGACTTAGATACCTTAAGTCCTCATTCAAGTGCATTGTTATTGCAGAACAAACACAAATCCTGCTGTGCCTTGCTATGTAGCCATGACATTCATCATGGTTAAAAATGTGTAATTAGACATTACATTATTTGTTAGGAAGGAAGACATGGCTTAAAAATATATGTCAATGTAAATGTACATCTGAAGGGCTGCAGTGACTGCCTTTCTTTTGATTTCAGGCTCAGATTCACTTTTCTTGGTAAATCAGTCTACATTTAAATTAATGTAAGTAAGAGAAAAGACCCTTATGTTGACTTCAGTAAGGGGAACTATAGATTGTTAGATTTTTAATAACAGGCAGTTATTCAGCAAGGCAGTTATACATGTGTGGATTGGAGCCATAGTACTGTAAACTCTTTTCTAGAATACCTTTTATTATCTGTAGGGCTGTATAATCAGGCAGCTTGTCAATCTTTCTAAAGGAGAGAATAATTCCATCTTCGGAAGTCACATAGCGGAGAAATTACATTTTGATTAAGAACAAACCCTCACTTTCCCCCCCGTGAAGGATCTTCACATGTGAAAATGCTCAACTAACCTAAAAACATATTCCACAATTAAAGCAAATTTGAAGAACTTAAATATTCAAGCAAAGACAGATTTGAAGTGTGATACTGAATGAGAGAGCAAGACTACAGCTGTATTTAACAAAGTCTAGTTTAATGACAGCTAGGGGAAGAGCAGATTAGTACATCTCCTTTTTCCTGTTGCTTCTATATAACGGTTGGCCCTGTGATGATTTGAGATTTCTAAAACAAATTCCTCATTCTGATAAGCACTGGAAAAGATGTTTCTAATGCTAACTGACTGGAGTTTCAGTTTATCTGGAAGAACAAAGGGTTAACAAAATCTTCTCTCCCCTTCAAGTGCTAAAAGCCAAAAGGTTTCACTGCTTTCATTTGTAAGAAGAGCCTGATTGAATTTACTTCTGTTTCACTTTTAAAACTTCCTGGCTTTTCATTCACAAATCACACATTTGTCTTCTCCCGGAAAAGCTTTGCTTTTGTTTTTGTGACCTACATTTGTAGGGCTCCTAATTAGCAGGCAGCACTGGGATCTGCTGTCCCTCAATAGCTCTGCTGCTTTGGGATCCTAAGCTAAACAGAAAACCTGTTGCTGAAATCTTGATGAAAGTAACTGCCTACTACTGGTTGGCCCCTTTATGTGAACCGTGTAAAACAAAAATGCACCATAACTGCAGATTTTCCCATATATTACACTGATGTTCCAGTCTGGCAGCTATTGAAGTTAATATGAGAAGGGTCAAGCATAGAGGTGAGGTGAGGTAAGTTTTCATTGTCCTTAAAATAAATATGTGCCAGCACTATGTTTGTCAAAACAGTCTTCCCTGCATTAGTGTTTGCAATCACTTCCTCAGTTTTCTCTTTTTTTTCCCCCAAAATCTTTCCTTAGTCTCTGTAGATAAGCTGCTCATTATTTTTACCTTTATGTTCAAATGATCATTCTGGCTTATGAGAAAGTGGCACAACATCCTAGTTAAATAGCATTATACCACACAAGAACTAAGTCTTTTCTGTTCCAGTTGTCAAAGTAAACAGGAGTTTGGCTGGAGCTGGAATGCAGCATTTGACTCTGCTTTTTGTATTAAAAAACATGTTACATACTGTGGTGAATTGATATGAACTGCTGCATTTAAGCACATCAAACAACCAACTCCTCCCATCACAGGATCTTGTTACTTGCTCTATGACATTTTTAGACTCCTGCTATGCCAATCCTGAACAGTGCCATGTTAGTAGTTGGTCGGCCTAACGCTTTCTCCCGCAGAATAAGTAATGATGTCATTACCATTAGAACAAAGTAAGTTTCATTTTCTTGGGATTTGCCTTCTGCTTGGTTGCATACTCTGAGTTTGCTGTGCTTAAAAGCACTGTTTTTCTCTTAGAAATTTGCTTAGGATGAAGCCTTTTCCTAAATCTCACCACCTGCAACATTTCTCAAAATTTATAGGAACTTTAGCTCTATGGCCACTGTTCCTCAAAATCAAGCTAAGCTGAAATGAGCTAATATGCTCAAAAGCTGTTGGGAGACACAGGTGGTGACTGAGTGACTGCTTTTACCCTAGGAATTTAGGCTAGAAAGACTTGTACCTGGAAATATGTACAATGTATCCCACAGTAACTTCTGTGCAATGTAAACCAGATACTTCAGGCTAGAACCACAAGGGCAGGAGACAGGTATGGAGACACTTAACTTCTGAGTAACCTCCCACCTAGAATCTGAGATGTTCAGTCTTTCCCTGTTCCAAAATTAGCTAATAGTACAGCAGAAAATTTGCCCTAGTGGCAAGACTAGCTTGTTTCCATAAACCATTTTCCTTGGAGTTTTTCTACTCTACCCATACTTCGTCATCTGGCACAAGAGTGCAAGGAATGTGCTGTATGCCAGGTAGCCATTCTGTAGATATGTTGTTGTGCTTGCATCTTCTGGGAAGCTGTAGGATTCATTGCATATATGCTTTAAATACAGAACTTTTTGCAACTACCAGATCCACTGTACCTATGCAAAACTAGTCTTCTGTGTCTATCTGGTAACCCCCGATTCTCTTGCAATAGGAATCATTCTGTATCCGGACAGTAAGTCTGGCATACCTACAGGCTGTGTGACATATTGCACAGGGTCAGGAACAGAGAGGCTGCTGCATACAGCCCTCTCCTAAGACCACGTGAAAAGGGCTGTTTGCAGCCTGGATGCATGTACGTATGCAGTGATTCATCCAGTTGAAAAAGTTGCACAGTGGAGACTGAGGGGAATTGATGGTCACGCTGAGGAGCCTCTACAGTGCCGAGAGAGACTTGGCCTAGATATCACTCCCAGGGGCAAAAGGAGGAAATGTTCCTTTTTTATTCAGTAGCCAGATGGTTTCAAGAAGGGGAGATGAAGTTCCATCTTTATTTAAATGGATATTTACACATCTTCGACACGGTGGTAAAATTTCACTTGCAGAAAATTGTCTGTTCTTTTAAGAGGCAGTTTTCCTATTCAGATAGACAGATTACTATGTGAATACAAGTCTCCCATTCTGTCCTGGTTTCTAACTCCGGGGCTGTTGGCTGTAATAGGATGATTAGATGAATATTGGCTTCTCCTGCCTTGCATTCTTCAGTACATTAGATGTGCTCCTCCTCACATATGAAAAGCATCCCCCAGCTTGGCTATGGTTGAATGGCTGCTGAGAGCTTTCAGACTTTAGACTTTTTGGTGCCCACTTTCTGGCAGAAACACAGGGCATGCTTATAAATCACTGTGAAGTTAAAGGTCTCCAAACTGATGCATCTGTATAGTGCAGTGCAGTGCAGTGCCAGGCGGAAATAGGAAACCGAAGCTCAGAGCAACAGCATAGTATCATGGTGGTACTGTGGTCACGCTAGCACACCCTTCCAGAAGGAAAGGCTGATTGGCTCATACCCAGCAATGCTAAAGTCAGTAAACTGCTTTGGTTTCTTTGAGCGACTCAGTCACCACCAGCTGGGGGCTTTTTGTGCCATATTTGGTTCACGTAGGCATGTTGCAGTTTTACAGTCACTTAAGGCTCTTGGACTTTACTGATATTCTTCACACAGCATTTTGCCAGTGCCAGAAAGATTTTTCAGCAAATGCTGGCTTCTGGAAGAGCATTCTTCCTCTCAAACCTTGCTTGTTCTGTCAGCTCCTGAGCAGAGCATCTGTACAATGCACATTTTGGGTGCAATTTTGTCTCTGTGTCTGTAGAACATCTAAGCTCTCACCATAGCAAATGGAGACCCGGTCAGTGGAGTATAGGGAGATATTCAGCTGACCAGCCATAGGTGTTTATTTTAGGTGAGCTGATTTTGTTTTCCATGTAGGATTTTTCATATGTCAGCCTGCAAGTTGCCTCCTTGTGCCAATCCGTTCTCTCAGAGCCAAAGTGACAGACGTCACAGGAGCAATCCAGATTGGCAGTTACAAGAACTTCCACTGCACAGGAATGATGCCTTGATGTTGGCCGTTTCCCCTGAAATTGTCCTTTACCCTGAAACCACCTTTCATTCAATCCACATATGGCAAGAACAAGCAATACTTATCTGTGAAATCAGAAATAGCAGTTGCAAAGGTTTAGAAAACCTGATGTGTGACAGAAATAAAATTATCCTTACTGAAGTCTTTCCTCCTATGTGTCCAGCAGGTGGATTATGGGTGCTCCAATTACCCGACCCCATTTTAGGGTCTTTTGTACATAAATGTTAGCTTGCATTTTCCATCTTCTGCAGATTTACCTAGAGATTTAACACAAATCCCCTCTTTTCCTCTCCCTTGAAATGTAATTGTTCCTTTTTTATAAGAGACCAATATAAACCTTTTTTTTTTCTTCTGTTTATTGACAATTACCACCTCTTTAGAAATCATAATGTCTCAGTGGAAAAACTAATATCCCAGTACCCCCTCACATATAAGCCAGGGGGGTTGAAGCTCTTTACTTCCTTCTTCACTTCCCTCCTCCAAGAACATCAAGCAATTCTCATGTGGCTTTTCCAAACCCTGAATGTTGTTTTGACAACCACACAAAATCTAATGCATAAATGGAGTTCTTAGCATGAAGTCTATTACTGGTTCTTGACTGAGATTAGAAAGAACAGGAAACAGCCACTCTGGAGTAAGAACAGACTTGGCACGGCTCAACTCCCACCTTACCCTCTGTAGATGCCATGGCAGCTTCTTAGATGTTCACTGCAGACTTTAAGTCCTGGAAGCCTCTTAAGTGCCTCCCAGAGGAGGCAGCTGTGCAGCTGCGCTGCCTGCCATTTCAGCAGTGGGACTGGGTGGCCAAGTTCTGCTCTTTTGCATTAGAGTGGATTATGTTGGGTGAGAGCAACTGTGGGTGCTGCTGAAGTGCACACATTACCTACTTCAGTTCATAATGAAGCTAATGTTTCTTTCCTCCCACCTTTTTCATGCTGTAGTGCACACGACTGATTACCATGCAGTAAAAAAACGCACCCCTTTAAACTCTGAAAATAAAGTTGCTCTCTTCCTCTCATCAAGACACTCGTAGACACATATATTTGCACACTTGAATGCAATGTTAACTGCAATAACAAGTGGGCAAGTGAAGCTAAATTGTTTAAAAGACTCCCAAACTCAGCAATTTTCAGCTGAGTTGGAACTTGCAGCTTGATTTCTCCTGTTCCACATAAGCTCCTGACTCAGGAGCTAGTCTTTGTACACAACTGGATTCAGACAGTCCCTTTTCTAAATCACCTTCTGGGAACAATCAAATTCAGCAAATGCTTCTGCTCCCTTCTGTCCCCTTGTTCAGCTCACAGCATCTCCTTGGCAGTGAATGGCAACTCTCCTACAACACTGACTGAATAATCAGAGAAAAATGTCTCTATTTCCTTTGCTCTTGTTTAAATAAAAAGCACTTTTCATGCATTTAGAGGCAATTCTATTTCCCACTTGCTAACAGAAATCTTGTTGATAGCCTTCACTCAAGAGGTTTTCCATAAACCTAGCCACATGGAGAGCTTAACTGCAGGACAAAAGACAGGATACATAAGACTGATATTAGTATCAAGAAGCCTACAATAGCTACTGAAACATACATGTTAATAAACAAATCGAGGGTTTTTTCTCGGGGTTTTTTTAGGTGAAAGAATTCTGAATTGTTCAGAAAACCTAAAATTCAAACCTGCAATTGCTTCATACATATAGCACTGATAGAGTGCACAGTAAAACTGTCTTGACAGCAGTAGCAAGTGTATTGTTTTTTAAATAGATACTTAGTAAAGAACCTGAGTCCAGCTTGGGGTTAGCAAAAGGACTCTTTAAGTGCTTTATCTAAGGTTTCATTTTACAGTTATGTGACTCAAAATACACAGAAATGGATCTCTGACTTGAATGCTCCATTTGGTTTTATATTTATTATATCTATGTTTGTTGATCATTTTATCATCAAGATTTTTCATCAGATTTCCTATGCTGAAATTTCATGTTGAAAGAACAGTCATTTCTCCTAACACCATGGTGAATGAAGGTTGAGTTTGGTAAGAGGGATATATCTGCATTGTTGCTAAGTCTCTCACTTTTGTCATGGATCTCATATTTGATTAGCTAAAGATATACCTTCTGGAGCCGTTTTACTGCACAAATATCCCTGCTTTCTTTGTATTTTTAAATCTACTTTCTAGCCCTCCTAGTTTTGGCAAAGACTTTCTCAAAGATTTTTGATGAAAGGTTGTAAGTTGAGTGAAGTTTCTGGGAGAGAGAGGGACTAGGAAGATATTGCCTGAGAGGTTACAAGGGGCAGGAAGGAAGAAACAAGCAGAGAGTTATAAGGTTTGCTGACTTACCTTCTTAGGTCCAGCTAGCATGGTCTCCATACCTGTGAGCTCCTTACTTGACAGCTAATGGGGACATGTATGTTCATGTTCTGCTTTGCTTAATTCACATTAAATGTTGAAAATGTCCATGCATTTAGTAGAGCAGGCTCATAAACCTGGATGTTTTACATTCCAGGTCAGCTCATCTTTCATCCAAAATGGACATTGTTACAAAATTAGATTTTCATGAGTGAATTAAAAATAACATTTAGGTGGTTTCAGTTTATTCAGCTTCTTCTAACACTGAATGAAATTTATTTCTGGCATGTAAATGGAATTGCCCTCTGTGGTTTATCTTATCAGGTAAGGAGGCCTACCTATGTGGTTTTTGAGAGTTTACTATTTTTAATAATATAAAATTCCTATTTAGACTGTGTAAATAGTCTGACTGGAAAGAAAACACAAAAAGACAGATTTGGCCTTTGCCTCCTCTTGAATACTTGTTTTCTTACCAGAAGCCTGACACTGACAGTAATGCTCTTCTGTGTATGAAGCTAAGGTGGCCAACACCCTGCCATACAGCAGATCTGGGCTGCCAGAGTAATGAAATGCATCTCCAAACCACCATCAAACCACTGGAGGGCATCTATCATGTAACCTGGGGCAGCTGCGTCCCGGTGATGGGGAGTGTGTCTCACCGCTCTGACAACTGACCTTTTGCTGTACGGCCTGAATCCCTTGTGTGGTCTCTGCTGCAGGAGCCAGGCTGAAATGAGTTTATGGTGACACCCATTTTGATGATGTGTGATGTCTTCTAAGCATGGTGAGGCAGAGGTTGAGGCATCAAGCCCTGGAATACCTGTATGAAAGGGTTATGTGACCTACCATGGCCAAAAGACTAGGCTCTAATGTGCAAGGTCTTCCAGGGTTAAGGCTATGATGAAATATGTACCCCACAAAGAACTTTTACCAAAATGTGTGAAGCACTGTGTTTTCAAGCTGTCTTATCAATTCTTCTCTTCTATAAACAGGTTTTTTTGCTTATCTTTCTGTATGGGACCAGATGCTCATCTGATGGTTATATGATCTGATCTGATTGACACCAGCTGTGAATCTGATCTGTAGTTTTTTCTGGAGCTGCACTGAGAAAGTCACCTGAGTTTTGGTCTCCTTATACCCTTATGTGCAGTCTTTGTTTCTACAGTGTTTTGGCTTTGTAAGAGAATGAGAAGGCTTGACTCTAACAAAGAAAGCTTTGATTGGGGCCTGGCTAACAGAGTCCAAAATTAATGTTCTCAACAATGATGCTTTGTTCTCTGAATCTTTTACTTTTTCAGGTAGAAGAAAGTTAAATATAACCTGGATGGGGCTATTCTAAAGAACTACATGCCAACATTTGATGAACTAAATTTTTTATTGGTTTTCTGTGGAACATGTTTTATGTAATCACTCTCTCTGAAAGTCTGCACTCAGCATCTTGGCTAATTTCAACCCAGTTTGATAGGGGAAAAACATTTAGAGAGAACTACCTTTTTACAAATTTTGTTCAAATAGGAACTTATGTAAAGGAAATGGGTCCTAAAATTGTTTGGAGCAAACGTAAGATCACAGAATAGTTCAGGCTGGACCAGACGTCATGACGTCAACTGGCCTAAACCCCTGCTCAGAGCAGGTCTAAACAGATCAATTTGTCTAGTTGAGCCTTGAACACATCTGAAGATGGAGAAGCCATAATGTCTTTGCATGTTCTGTTCCTGTATTTTACCATCCCAATGGTTAAAAAAAAATAAATCCTGATATGCAATTGAAATTTCCAGTGCTCCAACCTGTGTTCTTTGCCTCTTGTCCCATTGTTGTGTACCTCTGAGAAGAGTCTGGATCTGTCTTCTCTGTGTCATCTGACCAGATAGATGAACAAAACGTCAGTGTAAATTCACACTTTTTCTCACATACAATTCAGTGTTAGTACCTATGATGTAGAACTGGTTGAGAAATATAGTAATTTACAAATACCATCTTTGATATAAATCAGTTTGGTTAGCAGCCAACGTTAAAAATTTTATGTACTAGGAAAGCCAATAGATTCCTCAGATTTGTGCTCATGCATCCAGAATTTTAATGTAAATGCAAAAACATATATCTGTAGAATATTTGTGATTTGTTTTTTTTCCAAGAGGCTCATGATCTGTAAATATTTGAAGACTATCAACCGACAAGTACCAATCATGTACCACAAATGAGAGGTGATTGAAACAAACAATGCACTAGTAATCAAATGTGTGACAGCTAAGTTGTATCTATTAATTGTTGCCAACTTAGAAGGGGTTCAGAATAGGTTTTTGAACATACACATTAAAAAAAGCAAAATAAAAACCTACCAAAAAAACCCAAATTAAATACTGATGACTGCAAATTCTTCTCCTGTTCTTTCTGGTGCAACTGATAATGGCTTTCTAAAAGTGTGGCAGGCATTATCTTCTTATTATGAAACCTTCCAGATTAGCATTTATCCTGGTCTTGGCACATTTTTCAGAACTGAATGAAGAGCTCCAAATGGTGTGGTCACTAAACTTAAATGGACAATACACTTAGGAAATGAAGTGGTTGGTAGACTTGACAGCTGTGGAAAATCATCTGGGAAAACCTGAGACAGATATTTTTATTAGTATAAATCCCAAGTTTCTTCATGGATCTCACCTGGGTTCTCTTTAATCTCTGCTAGTACAATACATAAGAATTTGAACCATATATTTTAAACTCACACTTCAGAGAATGTTTAAAAATGAGCTAAATAAACAATTTCTACTACTAAATAGAATTAATTTTCTTGTAAAAGCAATCCTATCAATAATGCAATACATTTTACAGGAGATAAGAAAGGTGAAACAGGAAAGAGAAACAGGTTATTACTAACAATAAAAACATCATTAGCATAAGCAGCTCAGCAGGCTTTAATCTTCTCATATTATTATTATATTGTAACAATACTGTTATTGCTGAAATACAGCTGAACAAGTACGATGCACGCAAGCTCTCAAATATATGTATCTTCAGGTAAGGGCATGGAGAGGCAAAGGCAGCTTACCAGTAGTTCAAGAGAAACTTCTCTGTTTAGTTTTGTGTTTCTATTTTAGTGATATTTGCAATAGAAACCAACAAATGTCTGCATTGGATATTTTCCATACTATGCTTGAACACTGGAAAGCCATTCTCGTTCATGTGATACATGATATAGAGATATGGAGATAATTGCCTTTACTGCAGGTGATATTTTCCTTTCACTGTTAATTCCTTGTTTTATTTACTGTTGGCGTTTTAGTTATTTGGCTGTGAATTTTCCTGAAATTGTGCAGGAAGTTGAATTTAGACTCACGGTAGAATCTCACATAGTAAGAGTTCTGCAGCATAAGTGAATTTTGTTTTGTTCCTAACTAAATTTAATAGTTCATACAGTCAATAGTACAAGTGTGCTGAATTCCATAAGTGCAGTACAAGGAGCTGTGTTATTTACAAGCTGGTGTGCAATTTAGACAATTATTGCTACATGCTGTCATGTTTAGATGCTTCCCTATGGTTTACGAAATAAGGCTTCCACAACAGAGTTATATTTCTCTGCCTTTGATTAGTCAAACAAAAGGCAATGAATGAACAGCTAGTGTTTTACTTCAGACTTTATCAAGATTTAGCTTGCTGAATCTGATTCTGCATTGACTTGACTTCCAGTTAGCAGACCTACTGAACATAATGCAAATCGATATTCTCTGAGCTCTCCTTGTCATGTTGCTGAGATTGTCTGTGAGAATGAAAAGCTCATAAAACATGTCATAACGAAGGACCTAGAACCTGAAGTCTTCCCACCCTCGGTATTCATTGTATCTCTTTACTTCTACACCTTGCAAAGAGCATAATAACTAAGAGCTCTGCAGGAGCCTTTTCAATCCCTACAATGGCTTTTACCATTGGAATTGGACACAAATTTTAGAGATAAACCTGAAAACAACCTGACCACTTTTCTGTAAAATGTTAATGCTATTTCTGAGTAGAAAGTGGAGTTTACTTTATATATCACAGAGATAAAGGATGTTAACTAATGCTTGTCCACATAAAGGGCAATTTGTCAAAGTCATGACTATACACTATTTAAAGACCAGCCAAGCAAGGAGCTGGAGGCCTTTGAGACTGCACAGAGGAGAAGCAAATAAAGAACCTGGTTAATATTTTATGTTCTCTATAAGGACTGGTTTGAATTATAATTTCTCTCTGTAAGTCAATTCAAAATAAAGAGCTGGGGATCGAGGGGAGAGAGCAGCAAGTTGAAGATGAAAGTACGTGTCCCTGCTCCTGAAGCTTAGTAGCTTTGCGAAATTCTAGAAGATGAGTTTTCTTCCATGGAAAACTTGTCCTACTGGTAATTTTGGAGATGGTATGGAATTTCACTGCTTCAAATCATTCTGCAAGGTCTAATCTAGTCCATTTTAACATCATAGGTTTCATCACCAAAGGTGGATATTCTTGGAAACAGGGAGCCTACAGAGTGGGTTACCAGACCTTGTGCCTCACTAACTCTGACAAATACATTTTGTAGTGTCTTTTGTAAACTGCATTATGAATGCAATAAGTTTTTTGTCTTCAGAATGTCTTTGGAAAATGGTTATGGAATCTCACTTCTCTGAGAATTAGAAATCTTTAATTTGAAGTCTAAATATAGAACTGGATGAATTGTTTCCAGTTGTTCTTATGCACGTAGTTTGTTTTAGTATTTTTGACCCACATGCAGTAAACCTGATACGTTTACGGAGAGAAATCATGTCAGCTCAGCCTTGTTTTTTTAAGATGAAAAGCCCAAAGTGTTTTGGCTGCTCTCATAAGAAAGGATTTCCACTCTTACGATAATGCAAGGAGCACTTCTCAATACATATTTCACTTTGAATTTATCTTTTCTGACTGGTGAGATTTTTATGCAGTACTCCTCCTTAAGCTGGACGAGAGTCCTGATAATGTCGGCAGTTCCTCTGAACTGAGCTGCAAATGCTTCAGCTTACAGACCCTGATGTCATCTGTTTTCCATTGCACAATGCTAGCAACTCCCAGTAATTCTCTGATCAACTAATATACACAAGTGTATTTTGTTTAACATTCATTTCCAAATTACGAACTCTTGGATCATAGCAGAAATTCCAGGTAGTAGTGGCAAAAGTCCAAATTCAACCTGCCACACAAACTAAAGCATAGTTGCAAATGACCCTCCATAAACACCTGCCTGCAGAGCGAACACAGGAGAACAGCTGTCCTATCTTAAGTGTTTCAATTAAGTTCCTAAAGTTGGCACTTATACAGGTTTAACTATATAATCTTCTTAAATAAAAAGTAATGAATTGTGTTTTATAATTGCCACCACAAGGTTTTACAAAGGTGTGAACTTACATCAAATCTTTTGATATTTAAATACAGGTTTTCAATAATCAAGCTATTTATTTAAAATATTTTTCATGTTTAATTAAAAATAAATATTTACTCGAGCCAATTTAAATACGGGAGCCAAGGGAAATTTTTTACACATTATTTATGACAGGAGAAACTTTTTTATCATATTTCAGTCTATGATCTAGTCTGCTGCACTCCTAGATTTCTTTCTCAATGGTATTGAACATATATGTGATTAGAAATTGTTCTCTTTGTCTTGCTGTGTTTTTATTCTGCATATCCCTTTCCTTTGTTTTTTTTACCACAATATCTGAAAGTAAGCAAATTACTAGCACATTTTGAGGTCTTTCTAATGTTAGAGCATTTTAAACTTCTTGGCTAAATCTCTCTCACATGCACTAAATTAATTTGGCTAAAAACTCACAGAATATATTTTATAATGCAGAAAAATTTTTTTTTTTTAATTCTTAGCAACATTTTATGTTAATCAATGTCTAATAGATGATGACATTTCAATACCTCTGAACTCCTTACAGGCTGATGCTGTTGAAAGAGACTGTGGACTGGACTGATATTATTTTTCTTTCAAAGAAGGTGGAAAGATATTTTTTAAACATCTGAATTCTTACCAAGCAAGAAGCATTTGTATTGCTCTGTATAATGGAGTATACACTTCATTTGTATTGGGGTTGCAAGTATGAGTTTGTTATCATCAATCAAAGGAGTGTATCAGCATGCTTAATACAATACTGACCTAAACAACTGTGTTTCTGGAGGGAAAAAAAGGACAAACCCTAGTGTACTTGGAAAAAAGGGGTCCTTTTCACAGTCCCTGTGCCCTCCACACTCTCTTCTCTCTTCATATCAAACATAGCCGCAGTGTTGTTACAGATGAAAAATGTGTACGATTTTGTATAATAAACGTGTTGGAGTCTTTGTAGGAAATCTTAGCCCCCTTGAAGCCAAGGGGAGCGCCGGCCTTCTCCTTGCTGCTTCCCTCGCACTGACATGACTAACATAACAAGGAAAGAGAGGAGCGTGCAAAGATAATATTTTTTCAAATATTTCAAGGGACGCAGGAGGGAATGGTGACAAGACATGTTTCTTTTAAGAGAAAGGGCCTGAAGGCAACCTGGGAGCTACTGAAGAAAGTCTCTGGAATGCCTTTGGAGTTGCATATGCACCTGCAAGAGCAAAAAATCAGATAGTTTAGAGAAAAGAGCTCTGAATGAGGCTGGTCACTGATAAAGACAGTCTTCTGCTTCGGATTTTAAAAATATTGTCATACTTGGCACCATTCAATAACTCTAATTTGGCCATTAAATCCCTGTCACCTTTGCCCTTTCCTAATGATTGTGACAAAATGCTGTCTGCAATCAGCAAGACTCAATCGTTGCGGGAATAATTTGAATAAATAATCAAGTCTGCAGCTCATCCATCACCTTGACTGATTTCTCTATTCCTTGTTCACCTCTTCATGACATTTGGCAGGTGACTTGATATAAAATATGCAAACAGTGAACTGAAATAGCCCAAGTCTGCTGCAATATGCTGACTGAACCTGTCAACTTAAAGTAGCTATGCATCTTTGCATGGCACCACATATATTTATATATATTTATAGGCTTTTTTATCTTGCCAGCTTTATCTTGACTAGGACGGTATTTATCCCCTTTACATTCATAGAGCTTGTACTTACAAACCTACCTCATGTGAACATGGGGATTGCCTGTTCAATCTCTTGGGCAGGTGGCTTCTAAAAGATAAGAAGAAAGGAAGAGTGAGCGGTAAGAAAGGCAGTGATAGGGAAATCAAAGGACTGAAGAAAGCAACTAAAGGAATGTGAGGTGGGAAATGAAACTGATGAAAAAAATATGTAGAGTTTATCTTCTGTTTTAATGAAGTTAGTGTCAATATCTTTAATAGGGTTAAATAGGCCTAAAATTGAGTTATATTAAGGGTAGCTCCAGATGGGATCATCTGAGTGTTTCCAGGGCTGTTTGGGCACTTACTGACACCCTGCTATCCACCTGCCTCTCTGCCAGACTTACTGCCCTGGTTGTGTACTGGGCAGCAGCCAGCACACACCAGCTCTGCTGCAGGCGGCTGTTGCAGAGCTCAGCCTGGTGTACGGACACAAAGCTAAATTGGAGTCAGTTCAAAGTAATATGCTGGGCTGCAAATGATGGTGCTGAGGTCTGGGCATATGTTCATTCCTGCCAGCTGTGCTATGGCAAGAGTCTCCTCTAGAAGAGAGGCAGGATATCAGCTGGGAATAACAACCTCCAAAACAGCCAGAGTTCACCTGGAGGGTCCTTAAGACTAGTGTCTCAATACAGGTAAAGTGATCTGAATATCTCCCTTGGAGAACTACATATAAACCATTCTTTTTTTTTTTCATCCCCTTACTTAGACCATTCTGTTGTCTCCTCTTTTTGTGCTCTTCATTTTCCTGTGCTAGTATGTTTGTATGCATTTGTGTTTCTTATATGCCTGTGAAAGAAAGACAGGTTGAGTCAGGATGAGCTACTATTTAATAAAGCTCAGCATCAAATCACTTTAGGAGATGGGCCTTTTTCTGTTAGCTTCTGTAGGGAAACCTACATAATTAGGGCCAAATTTACCCTACTGCAAAACCAGGAATGATTCTTGGTCTGCACAGGTGCTAGAACACATCAGTGATCACCTGTGAAATAGCTGAGTGACTAAAGTTTAAGAGTCAGTGTCTTACCTGTTCTCCACAAGCAGTCCTGATTCCAGAATTTAGGGTTTAAAGGATGAAACCAGACTGGTTTGGGGAGGTACAAACACTGGTTTACATTTCTGGATGTAACTCAAAACAACTTTTTCTCTAATAGCACAGCCCAGAACTGACCCTACTTGCTGATTTCTGGCTTTCCTATCTGTGTTGATAGGCTCTGTTTGTGGTATTTGTATTATAAACCAAATCATTTAAACAAAGTAATTTCAAAATAACTCCACCAAAGGAAGGGTGCTTGGAAAGTTTTTTTCAGTGGTCATTTCAGTTATCAGCACAGACTCAGCTATACCATTAAAGATAATACTCGTGGAGCTGCATCTCCAATCACAGAGAGAGTGGTTACCCCGGTCTATCTCAGCAGTAGGGATGCCTTATGCAGGCGTCAGCCTGGCTGCTCATTCCTGTCCTCTTGCTATCACCTGCACTTCAAAGATACAACCAATAAACAGGATATAAAATATTTTCCAGCTGAACAAAAATATATTCCCCCTGCCCCTTCTTTTCCAGGACACTTTCAGCCAGCCAGATCCAGTATGTACTGTGGCTGCACAGTCATCTGCACATGAAGGAGGAATGAATGGGCAAGATTTCTTAAAAGAGCTGAAGAAGTACCATCTCTAAAGAAGGAACACAGACTGAGAAGCCGGATGAGCTACCCCAACAAATTTTGTGTTGCCATGGCTGTATTGTTACCAGGAGCCATGGCAGACAGCTAAGCTGCTTTGTCTACGTCTAGATTATACTGCAGTACAGGCATGCACAATGTGTGAAGTTGTTTGTTAGGTCAACAAAGAAAGAATTTATTCCACTTTTGATTTCTTTGACTTTTATTATGTTGCATAACAAATTTGTACAAACTTTCACTATATCAAAAAGATGCAAATACATAAAACAGGAAAATTATTCAATAATTTTATACAAATAGAACTCAATATAACATGATTTAAAGTAAACATGCTTTTCATCTTCAAACTTTCCATCTCCAGGTATTTCATGATGTATTGTAATAAAACAGTAATAAAAAAAAAGAAGAAAAAAAATCTACTGCTTTTGGGAAGATGTGTTCATAAAAGCAAACTAATAAGCTAGTGAGGTATGATATATATCATGAAACAACTGATACTCACCAGTGGAAATCTTCATAAAAATGACATACACTTTTGTTTGACAAATATTTTATTGCATGTCTCACAGCTATTAAATAATTCCCAGTTTAATTTTTGCTGTGTCCTAAACAGTCAATAGTAAAGATTGTATTCCCTCAGTCTCATATTTTCATCTATACTCACAAAGAAAACTTCTAGTTTTTCTGTTGTTTCCTTTTTTGTTTTATATGCAGAACACAGTAACTTTTTACCCTGAGGTTCAGTTCTTAGGATATATAGGGACAAACTTTCCAGTAATCAGATACATATCCTGTATACCCCACCCTCCCTTCAGGCCAAATAACTGGAATGCATGAGAATAAGGAAGCTCGTGGTGGTACAGTCAAGAGCTCATTTTTATGTCTTTCCACTTGCTTCTAATGTATGGTGAGCTCCTTAGACTAATTCTGGATCTTGTCAACATCATCCAGAATAGTAAAGGTACCAAAACATTAAGACTTGCCTTAGCACGTCACAGGTGGATTAGTCAGATATTGGACTGGGTTATCAGGGACCTTCACTGTGACTGCGAAACACAAATTACCTGGAAGACCTGCAGAGACTGTAAGTCTTGTCATTAATACCACCTGACACTGCACTCCTTCCGAGGCACTCCTTTGCTGCATGATGGGGGAATACTCCTTATAGCTAATACTTTAATATTTTGTGAGTTTTGTGTCAGATAACAGACAATCTTGATGATGTGTCCCTGGTGCACTCGGATGGGGCAGCCACACCTTCCTCTTGTCAGTGTGTCAGGACTGCTTTGAATTCAGGAGCGCCCAGCTGGGAACCTGCCTGCCACTCTGCTTCGTTTCTGGACCTTGATCAGACTGAGGCAAGAAATAGAAACACAGCTGTTTACTACAGGGTCATCCCAGGCATGTACAAAAGCATTTGGAGAACTTTCAGGTCAAATTGGGGTGGCCCTTATTAGGGTAAGTGACTGAGCAAGAGCTTGCTGGACTACAGTGCTGAATAGGCTCCTAACTTCTGCTCTGGCCATAATTTTCAATATTTTAGAGCAGCTGAAATGTACGTGACCAAACAGAAACAAAAGAAGTGTGCAGAGACAAAGTGCTTGATCCACGGATTGAAATTCATAGGACAGTTTCTGTTGATTTCAACAGAGATAAAATTAGATCCCAAATAAGTAGTTAAATAGCACAAACCTTGGAAGCGACCTTTGTCTGCAGTGAATTATAAACAGTGTTAAAATACACGTGTCAAGAAACTGACCCTTTTCTATTTAAACTTAATACACCTCTGTAATTCCTGACCACCTTTCTTTAGTGTAACATGGTTAAACATCTATCAGATTGTGGTTCCATAGTTATTATTACCGGATTTATGTATTACTACCTCACTTCCTAGTATAACAATAGTCTGAAATAAGGCTGGCATATGCCAGCCTTGCAGTTAGGTTAGGTAAAATATGTAATACATCATTTATACTAAAGAATGGAGAACACCTGATGCAGGACAAAGTTAGCCTGTCAGAAATTCAGGATGAAGTCTGAACTGCCAGACTGATGCACTAAATCAGAGCTGTGGTGTGGCCATAGTGGTTGTAATCTAGTACTAGGACCCCTTACACTGGATTTACTGTATTGTTGACACCGAGCCCCATTTTCTTCCTTTGAGAGAAATGAATGGAGGAATGAAGGATTTTATTTTGTAAGGGGAGCAAAAAAAAGGAATGGCAGGAAGCATTGCAAGAAAAGTCAATAATATATTTTAAAGTTCATTTGTTCGAAGTCTTTCAACATCAGCTTGTAGCTCTGTCATCCTTCACTGCAATATATTTTAAAGCTCAATCAGGTGCTCCTGGCTTGATACCAGTATCTTTAAATGTTTGTGTTCTTAAACTATAAAGTTACAGTCTTGAGAAAAGAGAAACTGAAAAGAAGCGTTACAGTTGTCTTAGAAAACAGATGATGGTACTTACTCAATGTTCGTATATAATTTCAGTTAGATGATTAATACTAACACTATTTCTGCTGATAGCGTGCTTTCATTAGTCTGTAGGTCTCAACTTCTGTTACAAAACAGCACAAGCTTTGTCATGCAGACAGCAAAACTGAGAGTCAAAGAAGCTTAAATGACTTGTTTAGACCGATGCAGTGAGTCAGCATTACTGCCAAGCAGGAAAATAAGAACTTCCAAGTTTCCACTGTAGTACATAGGCTACTACAAAACATTAGTACTCTGATCAATATCGTATAATGTGTTACAATGCTTCATTTGGTCTCTGTTATCCTTTCCAACACACTGCACCTGAGTCACGTTGCAAAGATCTTTCAGTTATGTCTTTAGTAGACTTGTGTAATAAAGTACAGAAGTGAACTTTTTCCACCCAACTGACAAACCAAATAATCAGTGTACTGAATCTGTCCATGCTGGTACTCACTGATGTTAAAGTAATGTGCATCTTCCCAGCATTTCAATATACAGGTTGTAGCTGAATATGAAATTTTAAGGTTGGCTTCTGGGAAATGGGAAAATGGAAAGAAGTATCACTTATAGATTTGCTTTGACTGGGGAGATTAGGAAGTTTAAATGCAACACCTGTTTCCTAAAAATAGCAGAAAAACTGCTATGCTATTGTGTTTCTTATGTTTTCTAATGTCAGTTTAGCTTTTTCTCAGCAAACAGCTGTCCTGGCACCTTGCTCAAATTCTGGGTGCAAAACGAAAAACATGCTGTTTGCTTCACGGTGGAATCACTTGTGGTTAGCTCTACACAGATGGAAGAGAGAAACTGAAGAGGAACTGCAGGGCTCATATTGACAAAAAACAACCCCCCCCCAAAAAAAAACCAACTAAAAAATAACAGCTCTTTCTTGCCTATCTTACATAATTTGTCATAAGCTGAAAACTACTTAGTGAAATGTCCTTTTCTTTCTAGTAAGCTGAAGGTCTATTTACACCATTTGGAAGCCAGCACACCAGACAGAAGGTTGAAGAATAAACACTCAAGTGAACACATCACTTTTACTGACCAAATTATAGTCTTACCAGTATAGCATAGGAATTTGTGTGACTCCCAATCAGTTGTTTTCACTCTTTTATTTGAAATCTAAGATATTTCAGAGCTCAGATTTACAAATCGAGCCCTTTGAATAGTTAGAGCACAAAAAAGGTATCAGCAAACTGCGTGATGAAAGTGGTAGTCATGGCTAAGGACCATCGAGAGCATGAAATATTGAATCTAGCTGTGGTATGGATGCCAAAAAAATCTTGCAAACTGCATCCTGAAGAAATATTTGTTATAATGGGTTCCCTTAGTTCTTTGTTTTATGAGTTACAAAAAATAAACATACTAGTTTCAGAACAGATAGGTGGTATTTTCTGAAATAAGTAATTAAAGTTGTACTACAGAAGACATTGGCAGCCTCTCTGAAGCAAAATTAAAGAGCTCTACATCCACTCTAGATATGCAGTTTTAGCATGCCCATCCTGGGGTTTCTCTGAAAAGTTCACGAAAACAGGACAAGCAAGAATTTAAAATTGCAGAAAAGAATGTGATATTTGATGGTTATGGATCAGTTTTGTGTGTAGGAAAGGATACAGTAGATCACAAGACATATTCATAGTCAGCAAAAGTTCAGTGAAATTTCTGCTATCCTAAATTAACAAGTTGTTAAAAGCTACTGCTGATAGAATTGTCAGCAAGAGGAAATTATTTTACCTCTGTCCAGAAATCAAATCGTTGCAGAGGGAAAGTACTATAACCTTGAAGGCTGAGATATGTTTCTTAAATCAGCAATAAAATTTATCAAAAGTTGGCTTTGGACAGCCTTTTTAATAGAGTTTTACATCTGAAGTTAATGTCAGTGTCTAAGGTGTAGGCGTCATGGAGATAGTAGCACCTTGCCTCTGATCATTAAATATGTAAGGAATTAATGCTATTCAGAAATAGGTTCTACTAAAGTGTCTAAATTAAAGACTGGACAGTGAAATCACATATATACAGACATCTCAGTCACTTTAAAAGAATCAATACAAAAACTTAAAACTTTAACTTCTGACTTCAAAACATCCTTATTTCTTTGAGAATAAAGAGAGAATATTGAAAATGAAAACTGGTGCTAAACAAATTGCACAAACTGTATTTTATACAACATTCAAACTGAATTTTCCATCAAGTACTAATAAAGTCAGAGGGACTTATATATGTGAGAAAAACATTTTCCCTAGCTGTCTCTTCATGTTGTCCACTGGTACACCACTGTTATCAAATGAAATTATTAAAAAAATATATATATCATGTGTTACATAAACCACAATATTACGTGAAGAATATTTTTAATTGTAATTTATCAACATATAGCAATGCAGGACTAAAATGTATGAACTTAAAATTATTTTATATATGTCTATATAGAGACTTGTAATATATATATATAAATATTCACTGAAACTTCTGGTCTGTAATTCCCTGTCAATGTCAATGCAAACTGCCCATATTTATCCCAGCACATAGTCTGCTTTTTCCATTCTGTTCTTTTATAGAAACTTGTAACATAAAGAAACCTCTCTGCATCTCTTGTCATGAGGAGCAACGTTCAGTTTCCCCCTGATTTGTTTTGGCTTTCAGCCCCACTTGAGATGTACTCTCCTCATGAAGACAGAGATGTGTAAAGGACTTTCAAAGATCATCTAGTCCAAGGGTGAATCTACTAAATCTATGTCACTGCTGACATTCATAGAAAATAAAGGCGATTGCACATCCTCACTGCACAACCTACTATAGCATTTAACTGTCCCTGAGATTGAGAAGTTTCTTCCCAAGGGCTGTATTAGATCTGTACGGCTGCAAACCCATTACCTAAAATTCTCTCTACACTGGACAAAGAGAACAAATTATTTCCTTTTTCTTTTCAACATCCTTTCATATTTGAAGATTATTATCATATCAGTCTTCTCTTTATTCTGAGCAACTCTGTTTCCTTCAGTGTTTCCTGGCAGGCTGTACCTTGTAGTGAACCTTGCTGCTCACCTCTGAACTTGCTACAAATCCATCTCAAGTGCCTCAGACCAGATATATTAATCCAACTAGTCCTAGCCAATGTTGAGCAGGGTGGAAAAACTAATCCACATTTTGCAGTCTGCACTCCTGTTTGTAAATCCCAGTATGAAATCTGAGTTTTTCACAATCGCACACCATTACTGATTTGTGTTCAGCTTATGGTCCACTGATGTGGATCTTTCCTTAAAGAATCAGTACTACACCAGCTGTTCTGTGTGTGTTATTTTGCAGTTAATAATTCTACCTAAGTTCAGAACCTCATATTAGTGTACATAGAATTGAAGTAGCTGAAGATAGCAAACATTTCTGCATGCAGGAGACCATTCCAAAGATCCTAATTCAATAAATACATCCTTCCAGTAAGACTGTAGATTAATGGCAACTTCAGTTGTGGTTTTCTAGTATTTTTTGTCACCAGTCTGTAGAATTTTCCTCCAGACCTGATTTCCCTAACTTGTTAATGACAATGCCACATGAGAAGCAAAAGCTACATTAGAGTCAAGATATATTACATCTCTTGCTTTCCTTCTGTCCACAAGATCTGTTACCTTATCATAGAATAAAATTAGATTGATTTGACACAATTTGTTCTTGACAAATCCTTGTTGGCTGTTGTTCATCTCCCTTGTTATCTTCAAGGTGCTTACAGACAGTTTGATTATTTGTCCCAGTGTTTTTCCAAGAACTTAAGTTGAGCTGGTTGGTCTGTAATTCTCTGTTTCTGTCTTTCTCTTGTTCTGTCTTCTCTTCCTCTGTCTCTTTCTTTCCCTCTACTCCCTCGTTGCCTCCCTGTTTATTAAACTAGGCATTATATTTACCCTTTCTAGTATTTTGAGAAGACATCCCTTTCTCTGAGTTGCCAAAAATAACAGATAACAACCCAACAGATAACAACAAAAGTTTTCTAAGAGGGTTTTTATGAATGTGTAGCCTCTTCAAAACAATTAATACTGGGATGTAAGGACTCAGGGCTACTCTAATATTTAATCTACCTCCACACCCAAACTACCTTAGTTAACTTCATATGAAGATGCATCTGCATTAAGATGTCAAACCATTAACTGAAGCAGCTGAAGCTGCTTTTTCTTGTTCTGCTGTTCCTCTTGCAAAGACAGTGACCTGGAACAGAAGACGGGACTGACAAGGAGAGGGGTTGTTTTACACTGCTCCTGCCACACTCATCTGAGTTCAGTGTTACGAGCCCTAAGTATCATTAAAGCAGTGCTGCACATTAGCAATCTTACTGCAGCTAGAGCCTCAATGAAATGGAAAAACAGAAGACAATTCTTGCCCTTCTGGCAGCATCTGTGACTAGAGTTTCCTCCCACTTAGTTGTGAATCAGCTCTCCGCTGGATTTTCCACATGCTAATAATGTATTTACAGATGTTTTCTTTTTCCTCTTTGTGGTCTTTTCTGATAGTACCATATTTCATGGCTTGGCTTTTCTAATTTTGTCCATACATACTTACACTGTTCTTTTATCCTTGTCCCTGATATACTGACCTAGTTTCTAATTTCTTCATGCTTCCTTTTTGTGTTTGAGGTTAATGAAGAGCAGAAGATTTAGGCAAGTTGATCACTTGCATAAGAATAGTTTGTGATTGTGATCTTAATAGTGCTTCTGTGAGGAACTGCCAAATTTCCTTTTTTCTTTAGCCTTGTTTCTCAGGAGAACTAACCTAATAATTCTCTGAGGGCAGAGCTTTTCTCAGAAGCTTTTAACTCCATTTATTCTCCATTACTTGTATTTAAAACAATCTGTCCTGCTTCAGATGAGACAAATGGGACAAGCTGTCTAAATAAAAACAGTCAGGATCAAGTCCATGAATAAAATTCAGCTGTTGCCTGTGAAATAAGTCTTCAACATAACTTTGTTCAAGTAGGCTCTGATTTTAAAATGTTGAAGTAGACTTCAAAAGTAAAATAAAAAATTATGACTTATGATGGCTGGACTTCTCAGTTTCACAAGAAGAATGTACAAATACTAGCTTTCCCTTTCAGCAAGTTTGAAAAAGTTGGTATTACAAGAAAGAATGTGAAAAGTTGTCCTGTTGCAGAAAACAACGAATGCAACTGTGCTATTTATGTTCTACATTAAGAAGTCACTCTACATTTCATTCTCCCTGAAATGCCTGAATTTCTTTGGGCTTTTGTGCCTTTACAACAGCTGTAAGGCTCTAAAGGAGATCACTTTTTAACATTAAATCCCATTATGCATCATGTAAGCTTCTTTGATGTAGGATGTAATTTCAAGTATCCATGTACAGACTCATAGCTTGCAGCAGTCAGCACTGCCACTTAGAAGTTATTATCATGGGGTTTACATTTTGTAACTTTCTTTTAATCTTTTAAGTCTCTCTAGGGAAGTCAGTCATGTTTTTCAATGAAAAGTTGAAACAGTAACAGTCTTCGGAAAGTATTATATAGACAATTTCAGTATTTTTAATAACATTGATTACTTAATTGCATTTCGAGTCCTAATATAAGAGTTTCCAATTTAAGGTAATGGGCTGATGGATTGCCCATAGCAATGTGTAACTGATGTTTTTTATTGTTGTGAAACACTGCCCTGAACCCATCCAACCCATCCTGAGAAGATAAAACAGGAAAAAAACATCTACTGATCAGATACAGTCAAGACCCACAGAGTCCCTCACAGCAGGTTGTATAGCCTTTCTTGCACACAGGTGAAGACCTTATTTATTCTTCCATCAGCTTTAACAGTTGCTATACTAGGTTACAAATATTTATTGCATTAAAAGCAAATTTTGGAAATTCAGGATAAGTTATCTAGGATTGAGAATAGGTTTTGGAGCTGAACAACAGAAAGTATATCTGGCATTATGACCAGTCAGAAAGGAGATGAAGCTGATTTCCTTTGGTCTGAATTCTGTCAGCAATCAGAATATTGCAAGTGCGAATATTCATGGATGGTTTTGCAACTTTTTTCTAGTGAGATCAAGTCTTGAGCACTCAAGATGGAAGTGTGGAGCATGAAATATTTGACAAAACCATTATGGGTTAACACTTGAATGACGAAAAAGTGCCTCTGTTACAAAGATACTTTATTATATATGAGAGAACATATCACTTTAAATGAGTGTGTACTTCTATAAGTTGCACACATGTAAATAATAATCAGATATCTACATTTTGTGAGGTCTTTAAATTCTCTTGACCTATGAGATAAACTACTGACCAAGGCAAAGCTGAGGTCAATATTTTCTTCAAGGGGCAATAAATTTCTGTGCTCACTGAAACATAGTCAATTAAATGTAAAACCTACCTTAATGTAAAGGTAATATGGCTATCACAGACCCTGGAAAATAAAGCTATTTTGTGGGGAGTTTTTTCCTTCCAATTGTACTGACTGTTTTACAGACGAGGAGCAAATAATTGTAATGAAAAGAAAAAATAGGGAGAATTCTATTAAAGTAGCAGTAATGGACTTGCACAATCTTATCTCAAATAATCATTTATAGAATGTTAAACTCATACTCTATAATGGTAAAGTAGCCACAGCCCTGCTATTTATGAAATTTGACTGAGGTTAAGGCTCTGACTTTATGCATGTAGTCAAGACCTGGCTTAGTCAGTTAGCTCCAGTTTCTGCCTGATGGTCCGCTCAGTCAGCTTCTGGGGTTCCAAAATAAGTGATGGTTTATCTTTAGTGTCCTGCTAAAAACTGCAGCAGTTCAGAAGCAGATCAGTGAGCTGCTTGACAACCAGACTGCTGGAGCAGAGCATAGCACTCACTGTGGAAACTTCCTGGGATGCCTCAAACTAAACTGCAAAGGTGTGCTGGCCCAAAGTTGGAGGGAAATTGTTGTTGTGTTATTTTGTCTGCCTTCAGACATGGATTTCATTTTTCTAAAACCTTTTTCACTCAATGTGTGGGCTTTCTATGAAAATCCTGGATTCTGATTTTGCTGGTATTCAAGGGGATTCCAGGTTGCTTTTGCAGCTTCTGAACTCCCATCAGAGCTGAAGTTTCTTGTCTGAGCTCTTACTGATGTCACCTTAAGTTATTGTAATGTACATCCATGCAGACAATAAGTGGCTTTGGTCCCATGAACTCTGTGACAAACATAGAAATATCTCAAATGTTCCCAGGCTCTATATTTAGTCAGTTGCTGTTTATGGGTGCATGATGGTTGTGAAAGGATGAAGTTTGACATTTTTGTGGCAGCAAAATAAAAAAAATGTATTTCTGTTTCCATCAGGTGGAAGAACTAGTTTCACTTGCTTGCTTGGTGAGACTGAGTACAGTCTCTAAAATTACTAAGGATATCTTCAAAGAAGTGATGCTGTGATGCTAGTAACAATACCTAAACAGCCTGATTTTCTGTCTTTGAAGGTACATTAACACAATTCTCCCTGAGACTAACACCAGCAAAAGATTAAATACTTGGGAGGAAAGCTGGAAATCAGTGAGCGTAAGCCATGCTGAATGGGAACTATTATTTCATGAAATCAGTGGGGCCATGGTTTCGAGAAAGCTAAAGCAGTGGAGCTGATATTATAAAAATATTCCCAGATGCAATTCTGGCTCTCTGGAACAGGGCTTTGCAGATTCCAGGAAGTTTGTGTTGGAGTAGCAAATCCAGAGCCCTTAGCAATGTACAGCGTCTACCCTTTCCAGGGAAAGTTGTGTGCCTAAGTAACGTGGTTATACCAATGGTGTCTTCTGGGGAGTCCAGTCTAGCTGGTTGTAGCTTGTTTTGGTAAACACCCACAAAGTATTTGGAAATCTACAGTAACACATTTGGAGGGTGTGGTGGGTTGACCTTGGCTGGATGCCAGTTGCCTACGAAAGTTGTTCTATCAATCCCCTCCTCAGCTGGACAGGGAAGAGAAAATATAACAAAAGGCTCATGGGTCGAGATAAGAACAGGGACAGATCACTCAGCAATTACCATCACAGGCAAAACAGACTCAACTTGGGGAAATTAATGTAATTTATTACCAAACAAATCAAAGTAGGGTAATGAGAAATAAAACCAAATCTTAAAAAACACCTTCCCCCACCCCTCCCTTCTTCCCAGGCTCAGCTTCACTCCCAATTTTCTCTACCTCCTCCCCGCCAGTGACACAGGGGGACAGGGAATGGGGGTTGTGGTCAGTTCATCACATGTGCACTCTGCTACTCCTTCCTCCTCACACTCTTCCCCTGCTCCAGCGTGGGGTCCCTCCCATGGGAGACAGTCCTCCACTAACTTCTCCAATGTGGGTCCTTCCCACATGCTGCAGTTCTTCATGAACTTCTCCAGCGTAGGTCTTTTCCACAGGGTGCAGTCCTTCAGGAACAGACTGCTCCAGCCTGGGTCCCCCACAGGGTCACAAGTCCTGCCAGCAAACCTGCTTCGGTGTGGGCTGCTCTCTCCACGGGTCCACAAGGTCCTGCCAGGAGCCTGCTCCGGTGCGGGCTTCCTATGCGGTCACAGCCTCCTTCAGGCATCCACCTACTCTGGCATGGGGTCCTCCATGGGCTGCAGGCGGATATCTGCTCCACCATGGACCTCCATGGGCTGCAGGGGGACAGCCTGCCTCACCATGGTCTTCACCACAAGCTGCAGGGGAATCTCTGCTCTGGCGCCTGGAGCACCTCCTCCCCCTCCTTCTTCACTGACCTCGATGTCTGCAGAGTCATTCCTCTCACATATTCTCACTCCTCTCTCTCCCAGCTGCTGTTGTGCAGCAGGTTTTTTTCCTTCTTAAATATGTTATCACAGAGACACTACCACTGTCACTGATGGGCTCTGCCTTGGCCAGTGGTGGATCCATCCTGGAGCTGGCTGGCATTGGTTCTATTGGACATAGAGGAAGCTCCTGGCATCTTCTCACAGAAGCCACCCCTGCAGCCTCCTGCTACCAAAATCTTGCCATGCAAACCCAGTACAGAGGGACAGTAAATGAAGGGCAGAAAAGATCATAAGGTTCATTGACATGTACGGATATGCTACGTCAACCATTAGGAGACCCTGACCATGGCACATTCACCAGGTGAAGTTTCAGAATATTAATCATCACATGCATTGCTGGGAGCAGGGCATAGGCTTCCTCTGCCTTGGTATCCAGCATCAACAGCCTGCAAAGCTGAGCATGTGCCTTGGTGTCACAGCCTACCTCCCTATGCAGGTGTTGTATTTTCCTCTGAAGAGTCAGAAAAGTCCAGCCCTAGTCTTGGTATAGGTCCCACAAGGTTAATTTCTTGTTCAATTAACAAGTTAAAAATACCAACTGTCTTCTAAAAGGCTTCAGTAAACATCTCCTAATTCTGTAGCACAGTTACTTATTTTCATTTGTCTAAGAAAAAAACTCTAAACACATAAATAATTGCTATGCTAGTTTCTGGCAGTATGTATATGACTCACGAGGCACTGCTAAAGTCCTTTTTCAAAGGATGAACACTTATTGTATGTGCACTTTTTTATATATTCACAAGGGTATTAAGTCTGCAAACATGCATACCCAAATTGAGCCCTTAAAGATTTAGAATGGGATTATCTCACTCAAATTCAGCTTTTCAAAACTTCAACTTGTAGCAGGGTTCTCCAGACTTTCTCCTAAGTAATACAGACAGACAGGCATTTTTGGACGAGGCCCTGGTCATCCCATCCTATTATAAGTGCCTAAAATAATTGAAATTAATTGCCCTCTGAAGACATTTCTGTTTATTGACTATAGGGAGACCCTAAGCAATAGCATAACACCTTCAAACTACATGTTGTCTTCAGTAAGAAAACTGGCTTAATAAGTCCCTGTCCATCACTGTCCACACCAGCCACACATTTATGTCCATGTGAAATTACTTGAGCCACACAGAAGAGAACTCTTCTAGGCCAAAAATGACTGTTCGGTGGGTGAAGGAAGGTATTTCTAACCCTCTTTTGCAGAGATATTACAGCTCCCAAACACATACACCAGCAATACGGAGACAGAGCTAGAGAGGAGTAGGATCACCTTAGGTTAGACCCACAATCAATTTTAACTAACTCATTTGTTAGGATACCTCTTTTAGTTGGCTAAAATGAGATGAAACTCACATTACTGAGTGTATAGTGCATATAAACTAATAACTTTCTAAAAATTAACTTCTGTTTTTAAACTAAAAAGTGTAAAGTTAGTAACATTTGAAAAACTTAACAAAGCTGTTTGGGTTTTTTTCTTCCTTGACACCTCTTATTTTTATGACTTTTCACATAGGTTGATGGAACGTTACAAATCTGTAAGATAAAAACTAATATAATTGGTAGGACTGAAAAAAATGAATAGCAGAAGCTTTTCAGTTACAGCTTTCCTTGGGAGAAGTAGACAGGGTTCAAAATGCAATAATTTTTATTGGATTAGCAAACAAATTATAATACAAAAGCTTTTTAGGACTGACAATTGAAACAGGAACTGCAGAAGTCTGTAAAGTTACAATTGGTTTGTCTAATTAAATCAGATAGTCAAATATTGGGTGTCACAACCTCTTCTATAGACTGGCTATTAAACAGCCATTTTTTATGGGATTCATCTTCTGATGAGATGAGATTCTTCTCACCAAACCTTAAATATCTACTTTGTAACATTCTACATCTGAGATAGTCACCCTAACGTCCCTTTATATCAGTGATAAAAAAGGCAATTTGAAGTTCAATTCATTTAATTTATTTTGGTTGCCTACTTTGACATGAGATGAATAGCACCCAAGAAGAACATGTTTTTCTCCGCAGATTATAAAAAAGCCATGAGAAAAAAAGGTCAGATATTTATGTCTACATTGTGGAGCTCTGAGTTTGGATAAGTTCATTTGTATGGTCCACAGAACATAATTTTCATAAACTTTATTTATTTCAGTTACTGGAATCACTCATCAGGTGAATAATGGTTTGTTTGAAGGTAAATGGTTTATCTGAAAGAAAAAGGTATACAGGCATGGAAAGGTTTTGACTGAGTCTGTTGTTTGCTCTTCAAGACAATCTTCTAAGAGCATTTAAAATATTTCCACTCTTATTTAACATTACTTGCAAAAATTCTCTGTCAGTAAAAGTGTTTGTATTTATCCACCAGGCTTCATTGCTTGGATAGGATGAACAGTGTTGTGTTAAAGGCTAAAGTAGCCCAAGTTGTCATTATAAGTCCGGTCATGCTCAGTGCACGGGCCTATACAAAACTGTCAGGGAGACCCTCCCATCGAGTCATGACATTCAGAAAGGATCCCCTTGCTTTCTAAACTCCTTCTCAGAGAGGAGTCTAGGGGTGGCTAGATCCAATCCTAGTCCCAGACTTGGTCAACGGTTTATGTCTAAAGAATTATATATGCGTCATTTGGTGCACTGAACTATGATGATTACGGATGCACAAATAACATGATTCAGTCTAGTCACATTCCATGAACTACCACCGCCACCCTTAAAGAGTTTGGCCGTGTTCAATGAGAACTATCACGGTTAGATTAATGAATAGTGCAGTTTATTAAAGCAACAGATACACAGGTTCTTTGGATTGCCGGGGATAAAATCACTNTGAGACTCAAACAAAACTTCGCTATTTAATTCTTCATTGTTTCATCCAGTTTCTACTAGTTTCCTAATACAAAATAATTACCTGGTGAGGGTTCTATAGTTACGAGTTTCAAAATGCATCTACTACTAGTAACTGAATAGCTTGAATCTTGTTGCCCAGCTACCGCCTAAATGAGAGGCGGGTAGCTTTTGGGATGGAGGGGTGTTTCGGTATTATAAAGATATTATAATGAGCAAAGTTCACCAAAAGGACAGTATTTTGTCAAAAACATGACAGGCCGTTGGCCCAGGGTAATAACTATGCAGCTTATCATTGTTCCATGGTACTTTCAAGTTTCTCTAGTGTCACAGAGCCTGGCCGTGGTGTCTCCACTCCGCTCCACCCTCCGTGCAGCTGCTCTTAGAGTCGGCACACCAAGTTCCCCTGGTGTAGCTAACATCTAAGGTTGCAGGCCTAGGGAACTTCCATGGAATGGATTCCTTGCATGTCAGCCGCACTCCACCCTGGAAGCTTCTTCAATGCTGTACCTTTCTTTAAAATGTGAATATAAGTTTAATTTCTAGGTCACCTCCAGCAATTATTCCACAAACAGGCTTTGTGTATGGGGGAGAGAATCCTATGAGAGCAGTTGCAGAGTTTCAAAATGCAATGACAGTTACAAGAAGCCATGGTTGTGGGGTAATATCTTTTATTAAATCATCTAATATAGTTGGAAAGAGCAGACAAGTTTCCAGCACATCATCTTGTCATATGCCTGCTTTCTGTTTTGTTCATATTGTGTCATCTCAGCTAGATGACAAGATCTCTAGTAAGAGCTGGCAACACTGAGCATGGGAAAGACACCTTTTAATTGCTTACATAGGGAAGACTGTCATGATCACAGGCCTTGGTCTGGGAAGCAGAACTTCTCTTGCTGTGAACAATGTTTAGGACACCCCTTCATTTATACATCTGGGCTTTTTGTATATTTATTAGGTGAGTATTGTGTGTCTTTTATTTCACATGTTAAGTAGCTCTCTCTTCCAGCTTTGAAGTAAAACGGGTTAGTGATTTAACAAACAGAATTGGGACATCAGACTCACACAGATTTCAAAAACTTTCTCATACAATATGCTTTCTTAGACCATGCGTCTCCCTCAGACAGCTTGTATCCTATTGATATAAACACTATACACCATGACAAAGTGCTCTAGGAATTTTACAGGACATGTTGAGAAAGTAGCATCTACCTTCAGAAAAGAACAAGAAAGTAGTTGCAATGTGCTATCAGAAGGAAGAATTGTAGTGGCAGTTTCTTCATATTTGTCAAAGGACATTGAGTTTTATTTGTATGCTTTCAGGTATGTTTAATTCAGTTTCTTCACAAAAGAAAAATTCTGAGGTGATTTTTCCGTTGAAACCAATGGGATTTGGCTGCCTGTTTGTTGCACAAATTAGTGCTGTACAGAATTTAGTGGTGCCGGAATCAGTCCATGGGTTTTTGGCCCCTTGTGGATAGTCACAGCATGATGTGTCTCATTTCTGCAGTTCCCAGTGATCTGATAGGATTCTGGTCTCCTGATTATCTCATTAAAAATCTGCCTGATGGCTGCTCCAGCTCTTCAGTCACCATGTATGGGTTCCTGTGTGCCATCTTACCCTACCACGCTCAAATTCCTCTTGGGACAGTTAGGCCTTTCCCCTGCCGAGGGACCTGACTTCACCACACAGCCTTGAGAGGAAAACTCACAGGAGAGCTCCTTCAGCCAGTGGTAACTCTAGATGAAGACCACCTTTGTGGTGGTTATTAACTTTGTGCTCATAACTCTGAAATTCTAACTGAATTGGGATATTAATTTCAGTGTGGTTTTGCCTTTTTTGCTAATCTTTAGTGTCTTCAGGACTGGTACATTGCTGTTCACGTGAGGTACCAAATGACCCTTGTTGTTTTCGGTGTGTAGAAAGAAGTCCTGTAGAATTTGTGGCTCTGGATGCAGAGAGTCAGGTCATTTCTACATACAGATATGTCACTAACCTGGCAGAACCCATGATGAGGTTATTACAGAAGAGCAATGAGATCACCGGTGTTTGAGTAACATTTGTGAGGTCTATGAGAAACTTTTTGGTTTTTTAATTTTCTGAGGATATTTGGAGTCCCATCCACACCTTTATTAAGTTCTGCATAATGACAAAGGCCTAATAATCATCCAGAAACAGTTGCTTCAAATGTGATTGTCTATATAAATTATTATAACACATCCACCATTGTATGTTTTGTGGCAATTATTTTTTTCTTAAAAGGTTTTTCTCCATCGGCACCCTTTCCAGTTTAACAAAGATAAGCCATTTATTAAATTAAGCTCTTAACCACGTCTGTTAATAACCTTTATTAATAATAGACATCTTTAGGTCCCATTCAACACTGACTCTAAAAGTACATTCTTCTAATTGCCAAGCTAATTTTTACCATTTACCACTTGTAGTGAGAGAGTGGCTAAAAACTTCATTCACTGGTCAGGTGCTTATTGTGCTGGCCGTTCTAACACAGAGCAAAATAACAAGCTTACACAACTCAACTCCATAACTCAGTCTGGGAATAATTCCGCTTAAGTGCATGACATGCATGTCTCTGTCAAGAGATGACTGTTGTACCTTTCCTCCATATGTATTTTACATTTCAATTAAAGTGTACTTTAATTGAGACATGTAGAACATCTTGGATTTTCTAGATCTCACATTAAAAATTGAGCTATTAAGATTCACAGCAAAGGAAAAACTGCTCTTTTTGCCCATTATCCAATTAACCAGAAGAAAGCCTAAAGCAATCCAATCTTTTTCCATGTCTACACAGATGCAGTAGAATATACCTTTTCCTTTTAGTACATAGAGCATGAGTAAAACCTTCTATTGATTGCTTCAAGATCTCTAATCACAGTCAAGAAAATATCTGGGAGACATTGTTATTCTTTTTACATTGAATCCCAAAGTCTATGAATAGAATTCACCTCCAGTAGCATGGAGCAGAGCTCTGTAAAATCACTTGTTCAATATCAGTGATTCCTCTGATTAGCATCTAGTAACAATAAAAGGAGTTGTCAACACAGAGCTAGTAGGTATTCTTCAGCCTTTGAGAGTGATGATCCACAAATGATAGAAGTGATTGGAAGTTTCACAGGTAGCTTGAAAGAGAGAGAGAATGACTGAAGAACACTTCCGATACACTCAGCTATTTGATAGTGATCAGGACAAAGCAAATATGTTATCCACTTATCTGGAGAAGGGGGGAGAAAAAGTGTGTTCTGAACATTGGTTGATTTTATATATAAAGTTCAAAATATGAAGGTACAAGAAAAAGAAGCAACATTTGGAAGAAAGTCTACTTTAAAATATTTATTTTCTTTATATTAAAAAATGACATCATTATTGAAGAAAAAGAAACAAATAGGGCAGAAAACAAAGGCTTCTCACACATTTCTGAGTCTCAAAGTAACATTTTGACAGTAGAAAGATTATTCAGAAGAAATTTAGGGGCGGGTTTTCATGAAGCTTAAGTTAAGGCGAGTAGTATAAGAAATGTCTAGCAACTTTAATCAGGAAAGACAATTCGTTCTTTTTGTGGGCCACATAAAATCTTTCTACAAAATAACTCATTTCATATGAAGACAAAAACTGAGCTCTGAGTCTTGCAACAAAATTTCGGACCAGGAATATTTAGTCACCCTTAAATAAGAAAACAAATCAAGTGTTTCATAAAAGTAAATAGCATAGCAGCAATGAAAATATGTATTTTTCTCTGCAGATCAAATCATACTGGAAAAGTGAAATTAATTAGCTGCATTTATTAAATAGAATAAAAAACTTCAGGTTACTCAGTCTAGTGATTGCCATTGTAAAAAGAATCATGCATCCAAATATACTCAGCTGTTTGTTTTGGAAATATGATTTATGATTCAAAGAACATTCTGCTTGCTCTTGTTCACCAGTGGAAATTTTTCTCCATGTCTGTAGCTTGGAGGAGCCATTATGTGGTGATATTTACCACAGTTAGGTATGTGCTATAATTCCTACACTTAAAGTGGAAATTATGGTAAATTGTTTTATGAGTGATAAACACCCAGACTGTACCCACTGTTTCTTCCTATATCTGACTTTCTAGGCTTATGATACAGACATAGAAAAGAATGACATGAAGAGACTGCGATGGTAGCAGAAGCTATTCTTAGCCAGTCAGCACTATCTGCAGAAACAGACTGATTCACTTTGATTGCCACTCATCAGGACTGAAGGTAGAAGTCATATGTAAATAGATGGGCTAGAAATGGATGCCTGTATTCATTAATCTTTCATTAGACTCAATCTCAAAATTACCCAAAGGTTTTACAAGGACTTTTCAAACTCTAATTTGGCCCCTGGCCTTTAAACAAAATGAAAGCTATTGATTGATGTTCTGGCCAGGATACAAATGAGCCCATCAGTTCCTGAATCAGGCTTTATTGGTTTAGATGCACTTTCTTATATCTGAACAGGAAAGCTACTTGGAAATGAAAATTTTTATAAAGCTTCATAGTAAGGCTAATGCTGTGTTAAATTAACTAATTAAGCCTCAGTGAAAGCAAAGACTTATTCTATTATTTCCAGAAACTTACAAAAATTTGCTTCACTGTCCTTTAAAATCTTAAGAAAAAACACAACACAGTTTTTAAAGACAGGTAAATACATATTTTCCTAATTCAATTTTAAAATACTACTTCTCTGTGTTCCCCCAACCCTGAAAAACAAAGATTTCTGGATCCAGTAGATCATACATTCATGTTCCTTATGGAATGATCCATACTCCTAAAGCAAATATTGCTGTGCCCTTTCCTATAAGAGGACAAAGTGTCTTCAAATTTGGAGGAGCAGGTTTATTATTTAGATATTTTCTGCATTGCAGTGTTAGGATTTTTTTTGGTTTTTTTTTTTTTTGAGGAAGAGGAGGAGGGGGACATAGTGTTCCTCTGTCTCTGGCCCATTTTAATAGCCTAGCAGTAAAAAGGCCCTGAGAAATGGACCTGGATTCCCAGTATCTCTCAGTATGAGGTTTGACTCTCCTTTTCTAGGGACTACCCAAACACCAGTATCCAGAATGTTCTCAACAGCAAATCAACTACAGTGGAGAGAGGAGTGCAAGAGAGAGCAAGCAAAAGAGAGTTTTAGCTCCAACTACGAGAAGGGAAGCCAAGTTATCTGACATTCATTTGACATTGGACAAAAAGTGTCAGGAATGATCATAAACATAGATATTACAACCTTCTCCAGCTTTCATCTTACCTGAATATCCTGGACACCAGAGGAAAGCTAGACAGCCCCCAGGTGGGTGTTCTTTCTCACATGACTTTCAGGCCCCTGGCTGCACAGAGATTCAGCCAGTGAATGAAGGATGGACTTAGAAGAACTCAGTAGCAAGGGTCATCCCTGAAGACTTGTGACATTCAGTAACCCTGAATTCAGATCTTCCGCACCTTGAAGGAATATTCTAATACCTACGATGGTAGTTGT